>WNWK01040869.1:0-16754 GCA_009830355.1 Cherax destructor
GGGCATGTCATTTGCCTTTTCGAAGTCATTTGGCGTCAGGGTGATGTCAGATAAGCATGCGTCAGTCAAGTTCTGTGGCACTCTCATAAAAAAATCATTTAGGTCTTCGATTTTCAGTCTGGTTAGCGGCTCGCTAAAAACTGAGTCATACTGGGACTTAAGTAACTCACTCATTTCCTTGCTGTCATCTGTATAGGACCCATCCCGTTTAAGTAGGGGCCCAATACTGGTGGGTGTTCTCGACTTTGACTTTGCATAAGAAAAGAAATACTTTGGGTTTCTTTCAATTTCGTTTATGGCTTTTAGTTCTTCCCGCGCTTCTTGATTCCTGTAAGATTCCTTTAGTTTTAATTCGATGTTTGCTATTTCACTGACTAGTGTCTCCCTTCGTATTTCAGATATATTGGCCTCTTGTAGCCGCTCCGTTATTCTTTGCCTTCGCCTGTATAGTAACTACAACAAATAGATAAAATACAAATAGACAGATCTACTCTTAAGGTCGTTATTAGTAAATAATATACATTGACCCACTAACCGGATTCGCACGGATTCGCCCGGATTCGTCCAAGAAATAAGTAAACAAATGACCGGATTCAAACGGATTCGTTGGAAATCAGGTATCCTCTGACCGGATTCATAAGCTGACGGGTTTTTAAGCGCCCTTATGGGTATTTGTATATGTATACGTACATATAAAATATTTTATATAAAAAGCCTATCCTCGTCAGCCAAATCGGAAGAACTGTTAAAGACAACTAAATACTTCGAGAAATTATAGACTAGCTAGTAGCTAGGAGAGTTGTCAAGTGTTGTAAGATGACCACCACTGTGGGGGATTATGGGACTACCTGTATGGACTTCACCGCCACTTACAAACAGATAATCTCAACGGGAGATGACTGCCAATTTAATTTACCGCAGTCACTCCCGCGAGGCGGGTGAGAAAACTTAACTCCTCCCTGGTGGCAACGAACGACTTCCTTCGGTATTTCACACCCTAGACCCACGTCCGCTCTGGACCAGTTTTAATAAATTGACATAAATAACACCAATAGTTACGGTGTGGTTGTTTTTTGTGGACTGTATTTTTTTTATGCTAGACTGATTAGAAAGTGAGGGGAGAGAATATATATGAACACAATAAAACCATCACTCACCCAGTGTCATTGATGTTCATTGGAGATCGTTGACATAGCCACAGTAAGAATTCATCATTGCAACGTATACTACTGGCCAGTGTAACAGCTACAACAACAAAGATACTATGGGGAGGAGACAGTCCTCTCATCCATCTTCTTCCGACGGATCTAAAGTCTTGCCGGTAAACACAAGTCCCCCAGCAAGATGATGATGGTATATTAATTGTCTCGAAGGGACAAGGAAAAGTGATTCCCTTAATCTCTTTGCAGTTCTCGAGACCGGACTGATAAATTACATACAATCAGTCGGGAAATGGCGACTTGTATCATTCGCGCATTCCCTTCATTTCCGTTTATTCGTACAACTTTATTCACTGTTCACACGACGATTTAATGTCTCACTGGTTTACACTCTTTCACCGTCTATGTGTCGAGATTCAAAGTCGATGAGTTGGGATGGAAAAGACCATTTCCATCGTACCCAACATGGCGGCCACGTATGGCGTTCCCACTCTTCCCGACGACTTCACTCTCTTTCCCCTCCAATTCATTATAAAGACAATTCACTGGACTTTAATGTCCTACAGTATTCATCAATACGTATTCCCATCACTTCCACCCACGACAGTCACCCAGAACGAGGGTTTCGACTATACCAAGTCGAGTAATCACACCACCTGAGCCATGATTAGGCCAACCGGACAAAGACTCACAGCATCAGAGATCGTGTTACTGAAAGAAATATCCTAATTGGGGTTAATATGCTCAGGCAAGCCCATTCAAACCCATGCACAGAAGCCCTCCAAACTTTCCTCAGCACTGGTGAACATCCCTCCAGATGGACCGAAAAAACTGGAACCGGCCTCCGCATGAATCAGATACATGATTTGTGGCAAGTAAGGCAACAGCGGCACTTCTCCTCTCCATGGAATATTACCCCATTCCAAACTACCATCCCTCCATTTCCCCCCAAGCTACTTCTTAAATCACAACCAAAGCTTCGCCTTGAAGCCAAACATGATGCCTTAAACTGTATTGATAACTTAGTCACACAGCACACTCTCTCACAAATTATTTACGTTGATGGTTCTGTTCACCAATCCACTGGTGCAGCTGGTAGTGCTGCTGTTGTCATAAAGAGTGATGGCTCTCTTAAAGAAATTGGAGCACGCATCAATAACTGGGCCTCTACCCTTTAGACAGAACTGTTTGCCATACTCCTTGCACTCAAATGCGTCCATGTATCTAAGGCTAACTCTCTAATTGTAACTGATTCTCTGTCATCCATAAATGCTCTCAACTCATCAAGTATAACTTGTAGCATGCTCGTGTCAGAGGCCAGGCACAGGTATGGTAGGATTCTGGATAGTAGAATCAGAGTGCACATTCTGTGGATTCCATCTCACATTGGTCTTCAGATGCATGATAGAACTGATAAATTGGCTAAGTTTTATGCTTTCAAAGAGGGGATAGATTACAATCTTGGCTTGTCAGTTAGCAGTTTGAGAACAATAATACGAAAAGAACTTCAACTGAATTTTATTGACTTAAGACTCAGGGAGTTTGACACCAGTCAGTCCATCTATCAACATTCTGTCATGCAGGAGGAGCCACATGTCTATGGTGCATCCAACAAAATAAGCAGACTCTTGGATGTCACTACCGCCCGCCTCCGGCTGGGTTACAAGTATCTTTGGCAGGTTAAATCATCACCACCAGATGTAGACCAAACAAGATGTTTTTTTTTTTTTTTTTTATTTATAACAGAAATTATACAAAACACAAACAAAATAATACTTTGTTACAAAACGGTTATCACAAAAAACAACCATCAACCGTATATACTAACACATAATTCCTCACTATACAAGATCCATTAAGACAGACTTGTATCCGAAACCAAGGTAACCAAAGCTAATAATCATAAGCACATTAACTTGATAAATATAATAATCAAAACATTATACATTTCCCATCCCTACTCCCATCTACCAAAAAGGAATTCCCATAATAACATGTACCCTTTCCTCATGACAGCCACACTGACTGACGTCAAAACTGACTCTATCAACCCAACCCACCCTTGAAACTCAACCACATTTCTTATCCCCTCTATACATATTTTTTTTTTCAAAGCTTTAACGTTATCTCCTGAAAACACTATTACAAAAGAACCTATAGAACTCCCCACAAGGAGATAATAGATAATACAAATATATTTACACATTCCTAACAATCGATTGGTAACAAAACTAAAATTACGTACATAACATATACGTGAAAAAATTCTTAAACAAACTAGTTACATAAAATAATACGTACAAAGCACGATTATCCCCTTTCCTTATTCCCGACTAACTGTATGTATTATACAAAATATATCAAATCCTGCCGGACATTTATCATCCTATATACAGATCAATCATCAATAACTATATAAATACGTACATATAATTGTGTCAACATCACACCAAAACAAAGAACAGCACACAATCTCAAAAACATGATACCCATATCAATGCAACGTTATTGTTACACCATACCTTAACTTCCTTACACGAAAAATATTGAGGTATCCTAAGTACCCAAGTACAATACAACATCAATTTCTTATGCAATCTACTTGCAACCATTTGACTAAAAAACTTAATATCCCGAAACAAACCTCCTCCTGTCAAGTAGAAGGCGTACATCTCTAAAAGGTCACATTACAAATATCATATAAATCATTTGAAGTCATAGTTCGACTACAAGATTTGAACATCAAATCACATACACCAAATTTACATTAACAAGGCTCAGCTATACTGCCAAACTTAAAACTGGATAGTACCGAAACAATTACCACAATTGTACTCTGTTATAAATTATGAATATAATCACCTCCCAAGACCACAGTTTACAGTCTATACCCAATGAAACAATTAATATGGTCAGTGACCTTCATGTTTTTGCTAACACAAATAACCAACCTTGCAACATGCTACCCATGTGTTACAAACATATACCCATCACTCTTGACATATATAAGATTCAATACATCAATTTTTTTTTTTTTTTTTTTTTTTAAACACCTGAGAGGCCTGCATTAACAACCGAGCCAAAACCAACCTCCACCGATCAGAAACCCTTACCCTACACCTCCCCACCAGCTTCACTCACACCTCATCACCCTGAACTAAGCCCTCACCCCTCACCCTCATCTTCAACAACCCCCACTTTAAACCAAAAACTCCTCACCACGCAAACCCCTCCCCCTGCAACCACACCAAAACCCTTATACTTTGAACAAGCATTAAACACCCTTTCCACTCCTAACAACTGTTGCATTGTCAAAACCCTATATGCAGCCGAGAATTTAGAAACCCAAACCCTGCCATAAACCTCCCTATTCCTACATTTGTTCTATAAATCCCTCAGCCAAGCATGAATTAAAACCTCGCTATTTGAACCCCTCATACTCCATGACAAAAACACGAACTCTAACATTATATAAACCAAAGCTCTATGCACTTCCTCCCCACACACCCCAAAGTCAAACAAAGTGCCCTTAACACTGAAAACCTCCCCCAATCAATCCCAGAACCCCCCAATCAAACCCTCACGCGCCCCTCCTCACAAAAATATACCACGTGAAACATGCCGTTTCCCATTAAACACACCTATCCAAGACCATCCCCTGTGACTCCATCTCAACAACTGAGCTTTCGCCGCCAGTATCCCATTTAAGAATCTGTAACCTGTTTCTCTCACCCTAGGCCTCACCTTCACCTTTTTAACCAACCCCAAATACTCTTCCAATTATACAACGGATACACCTCAATTCCCTTACTACTTCTCCCTCACACTTGCCCTATCCAATCTGCTTCTCCACTCCCGGATCCCTCAACACAAGTAGTACCCGTAACACCTCTTCACACTCCCTAAAACTCCCCCCCCCACCATTTCCTAACATTACTGCACCCACCCTTCTACCCCTCAGCTCCCCTTCATCATAAATTCCTGCTTTACAAACACACTTTTCAACCTTCTCCTCAACGGAAACAAACCCATCCCTCCATTTTTAACACTTGTCTCCACCACCTCCCTACTCAACCAATGCCTTCCATTCCCCCAAATAAACCTAAGCACTCCCTTTGTAGCCTTTTCCATCAGCATCTAATAATGGATAAACTAGCTCTAAACCACAATTTACTAAAAATTAAAACAATAATTACCACACCCTTTGCAACAGCGTTATGTCCCCAATTCCAGCCCCACATTCTTCAAAGCTGAATCCACCACTTCCCCAATTCTTCTCTCTTGCTACCCTGCCATCACTACAAACACTATCCCACAGATTTTAAAGCTTCTACACATTGCCAACCCTCCCTTAAACCCAATGTTCCCCCACTCCAACTACCTACCTCTAATAGTGTGATTTACTTCTATTAACCCTCATTCCTGTTGCCTGACCAAAAGCTCCACCCAACCTCTAACCCATCTCAAACTCTCCTCTGTCTTTATTAACAACGTAGTGTCATCTACATAACCTACTATCCCTGCCCTATCCTTCCCTATGTCCCCTTCTACCCTTAAACCCTCATCTACTACCCTATAAAAAGGATCTTGAAACAAGCAAAGAGGATCTGTGACAGAGGACATCCTGTCTCAGTCCCCTTCCCATGTTCACCGCCCACCCAACCATCCCATTTATTTGTATCCTCATTAACGCCTCTGCATATAAAGTTCTTACCCATCCTACAATTTCTTCTCCAAAACCTAGCCTTTCCCAAGATATCTAACAGCACCCTCTATTCACCCTGTCATAAGCCATCTGCCAATCCAGCCCCAACACTCCCCCTTGATTAACTTCAATAAACTCTTTTATTCTACTGTGACCGTTCCCAAAACTTCTCCTGGTATCCCAAATTGCCCCTCGTGCAACATATTCCTAAACCTCTTTTGATTCTATTAGCCAAAATCTTTGCAAAAATCTTATAGTCAGTACACATGAGCGCAATAGTCCTATAATCCTTAAACCCCTTTGGTATTTTACATTTAGGCACTTACACTACAACTCCTGTCCTAACTGACTTCTCCATTACTCCTGTTTCCCTCATGTCATTGAAGACCCTAACTAATACCCCTCTCAGCACCTGCCAGTATTGCATGTATACTTCCCCTGGTAATCCATCTATACCTGGCGATTTTCCAGCCCTTAACCCTTTTACCGCCTCCCAAACTTCCTCTTCCGTTATGTCCCCCTCTATTGCCTTCCTATCATCCTCATTCAACCTTCTATTAATTCCCCCTAATAATTGGACACAAGCCCTCTCATCCCTTTCCTCCTCTGCAAACTTCCTACCAAACCAACACTCCGCATAACCAGTCATCCCCTCTGTAGTTTGCAACACTCTTCCCACCTCATACCCTCCCATCTCCTCTTCCACCTCTACAGATGTCAGCAACATACCCTGTCTACGCTTCTGAAATTGCCTCAACACCACCGCCGACGCCTTATCCCCCCTTAACACCTCCTCCATCCCACTTCGTACCCGTAAAGCGTGAAACCTCTCATAATGAATGTCTTTCAGAGCCCTTCTTACTCCTCAACACTCTCTGCATGCCTTCCTGCTTTCCCACCATAACTATCCCTCAATAAACCCTCTAAATACCTCTGATAACCATACCTATATCGGGCATCTCCCTTCCACCTTCTCAAAGTACTCCTTTATCCCCTTCTTCCCACCTCATTCCACCACCTCGCCGCATGTACTACTCCCTCCCCCACCTCCACAGACCCTCCACCATCCCTCAAAATCCACCATCCCCTCTACCCTATTAAACATTGCCACATTAAGTTTCCAATAACTCAGTATACCCTCACAGCCCCCTCCCAACCCGCTTGCATCAACACACCCTTGTGATCTGAAAACCTACATCCAAACATTCCACTTTCTCCACCCTACCGCTCTTGAAACATAAATCCTATCCAATCTAGCCGCATAATTGCCCCTAAAAAGTGAATTCTACAGGCTCGCCCCGTCCCCCCACCGCATCGACAACCCCCACCGCATCCAAAACTTCCCGTAAGATCCTCAAAACACTACCTGTTCCTCTCGGCTCCACGTCCCTTACCCTAATAACGCTTTTCCCAGTCTCCCGCAATGATGACCACCTGCGGCAGACCCTGAAAGCATAAATTAATTCATCCCTCACGATTTGTTCCTTGACCCTATTATTTGAAATGCCTGGCATATACACTCCAATAAAACTAACCTGGACCTCCCCATAGACCATCAACCCTCACCACTCCCCCCTCCCTCTTCCCATGACTGCAATACAAATGGGCACGTGTCCCTAATACCCACAACCACACCCCTTGAACAACTCAGAACCCCCCACAAAACACTGATATCCTTTCAACTTTAAATCCCACCCACACCTATAATTGTGCTCTTGAAAAAACACTACATCTACCCTGTACCTAATCAATGTCACTTCTACCCACTTTCCTTGGCCTCATTTTTAAGGCCATTCACGTTCATACTTAAACACCGGAAGGTAATGGTTGAGGTTTCCTTTTGGTTTCGGTTGTTTTCTCTCCAAAGTTATACCTGTGACCCCTCCTCTCCACCCTTCCTGTCACCTCCCATCCCCTCTTTACCCTTATCACCCCCACTACCTCTAGCTCTTGTCTGTTGTTCAACTACAACTTCAGACCAAATTTTCTTACCAGGTCTCTGTGCTGGTGTGAGGACATCATTACCAGCCTCCTCACCAGTTCTCTTCCTAGATTCTCCCCTGTCTCTCTGGTCCTCATTTACCTGCTCATTGTGCACCTCCACCTAAACCTGTATGACATCCAACACAGCTTTACCACACCCTCTCCTGCTGCCTCACCTCCACCCACCTGTTCCTGGTTCTGCTCCAGAACCCCAATGCCACACACCTCACTGGTTGACCCCTCCAATGTCAGCTCTTCACCTTCAAGAATCTCATTGAGATCCCTCAAAATCTCAGCCTCCTGACCAGTTATACCTTCCTCTTCCGTGTCTGGCCCAGTCTTTTCCCCTTCTGACACCTCCTCCTCCATGCTCCTCCCACTCATCCTTTGTTCCTCCATCTCTGCTCTGTCCACCTCCACGCTCCATGCTGTCTTCTCTTCTCCCTGCATCGCCGCACACTCCATGCCTCCTTCTGTTCCATCATTCGTTACATTCCTTACTTCGTATCTCTGTCTCTGCTCTGCTCCACCTCGACGCCAATCCTCTCTCCTTTGGCTACACTCAGCAGCCAAGTGACCCGGCTTTCCACACAGTCGACATGTCCTCACCTGCCCTGGGTATGTGACGTACACCTGTGTGCGAAAATTCTCCATAAGTACATAAGAGGAATAGGTTTCCTCAAGGAAATTTTGATGGAGTATGTTCCTCTAAAGCGCCAGCATATAGCCCCTGCGCCCAGCGTCCTATGTTTACAGCATGTATTATGCCATAACTCTTAAATACATCTTTAATAATCTGTTGTCCAGATTCAAAGGGCACATTATGCACCTTAATCCACTTAAAAGTGGCAGAAACATCTTTCAAACATACCTCTAGGCCTTGATGTACCACTAACTTTTTCTCCTGGTATGCATCGACGACTCGTTGATAAGCTGCAGTGCAAGCTAATTTGATGAAGATCCTCCTTGATCCGTTTAATGATATGCCATAAATCTCCTCATGCGATAATCCAAAAGTGTCTCGTATTATTGCAGGCAGTAGAACCTCTGCATTAGACGGATATATGGCACCCTGGACCAAGTCAACACAGACCGTGTTCACTCTCCTCCTGTAACCGACGTCCATCGTTTGAAAATGACGTTGCCTCCAGCTGCCACCAGGGAGCACCACCAGCACACCCGCACACAACCAAGGCTGGGCGTGGATAAGATGTAAACTTTGCCAGTTGGATTATTGTCACACCCTGCGTCATTATGTACTGGAGTGTGATAAAATTAATGAATTCAGAGACTACTCATTCATAAATGTTCAAGATATGTCAAAGTATTTTATACACAGTGGTATATTACAGACCATTCTGGTAAAATACCCTGACTTTGCTCCCTGTAAATAAAGCATTGACACGTGTGTGTGTGTGTGTGTGTATGTACATGTGTGTATGTGTGTGTATGTGTGTGTGTATATATGTATGTGTATATGTATATGTGTGTGTGTGTGTGACCCAACAATTAAAATTTGCACCAATAACTCATTACAGTTGTGGCTGGGTGTAGACTAATAGATTGCTCATTGCTTTATAATTTGTTCATGAGTGCAACCATGTACAGACGTAAGTAAATTTACTTACATGATTCATTACCTTGTAACTAGTGAATTAATTACCATTGTACCTTGTTCAGCTATCAAAACTTTGGGGCCCAGTCTCTGGACCCTATATATACCTCTGTAATCTGCAAATACCTTTGTAACTTGTCATGATTGTGACCATCTGAGTTCATTACCTTTGTAACTTGCTCACCTATCAAACTTTGAGGTCCAGTCCCTGGACCCATTATGTACCTCTGTAATCTTTTGACTACCGCCCACAGGATTGGTATGGGGTGCATAATAAAGATATCAAACTAACGGTGTCATTCACTATTTAACCAATTATCACCCTATTACAGTGATTATCGGACTTTATGTCCCACATTATACGCCAAGCACAATTATACCACTTCCTATTACGAAGTGCGGCTGCTAATCGCAGTTTGGCCGCCGGAAACGCCAAATTCCTGACTCCATTCCTCTATGAATACCCAAGCCTTAGGGCTCTGGTGGTCTGGTGGCTAAAGCTCTCGCTTCACACGGCGAGGGCCTGGGTTCGATTCCCAGCCAGGGCAGAAACATTGGGCGTGTTTCTTTACACCTGTTGTCTATGTTCCCCATCAGTAAAATGGGTACCTGGGTGTTAGTCGACTGGTGTGAGTCGTATCCTGGGACACTGACCTAATCTGTCCGAAATGCTCAGCATAACAAGGGACTTTCTATATAGTAGTATGTCACTGATGTCAGCTAGGCCTGTATACCATGTACATGTACTTGTAGTAAATAAAGATATTATTATACCCGCGTGACTCTCCCGTTCTTCACTTGAATCAGCTTCTCCCCTCTTTCCGCGCCTGCGCAACAATCTCTTGGTTCTTATTTTTATATTCAGATAAATGTGAAGCCAATAGAAGCATATTAATGATATCCATTCATATTGGAAAGTTTATCGAATATAACTTTCGGAAAATACCAATATTTTCCACAACCACTATGAAGATCTGTGTAGTCTGTAGAAAGGGTAAGGGACGAAAACAGGCCTGGATTGCTTGCAATCTCTGTGGTCAATGGTCCCATGGTATATGCAGGGATTTTCAACCAGTGACCACACTTGACATAAACTCAGAGAGATGTTTTTGGGTCTGCCCAAACGAGATACACCTGTATGAGGAAATTGCATCTATATTAAAAGACAAGAACACCAATAAAAGATCCTTCTTAAAAGACATGTCAACATGGTATGACAGCTGGGAAAATAAGATGGGTGGTTTGGATGGGGCTGTCCTGAACGACAGTGCTTCTGAGGGTGCTAGTGTTGTCCTGGAGGATAGTTCTTCTGAGGGTGCTAGTGTTGTACTGGAGGATAGTTCTCCTCAGGGTGCTAGTGTTGAACTGGAAGACAGTGCTCCTCAGGGTGCTAGTGTTGTCCTGGAAGACAGTGCTGAGGGTACTAGTCTGTGCTGTATAACCCTGTGGTTTAGCACTTCTTTTTATTATAATAATAATGAGGGTGCTAGTGTTGTCCAGGAGGACAGTGCTCCTGAGGGTGCTAGTGTTGTCCTGGAGGACAGTACTCCTAAGGGTGCTAGTGATGTCCTGGAAGACAGTGCTTCTGAGGGTGCTAGTGTTGTCCTGGAGGACAGTGCTAAGGGTGCTAGTGTTGTCCTGGAAGACAGTGCTCCTGAGGGTGCTAGTGTTGTCCTGGAGGACAGTACTCCTAAGGGTGCTAGTGATGTCCTGGAAGACAGTGCTTCTGAGGGTGCTAGTGTTGTCCTGGAGGACAGTGCTGAGGGTGCTAGTGTTGTCCTGGAAGACAGTGCTCCTGAGGGTGCTAGTGTTGTCCTGGAAGACTGCTTCTGAGGGTGCTAGTGTTGTCCTGGAGGACAGTGCTTCTGAGGGTACTAGTGTTGTCCTGGAGGACAGTGCTAAGGGTGCTAGTGTTGTCCTGGAGGACAGTGCTCCTGAGGATACTAGTGTTGTCCTGGAGGACAGTGCTCCTGAGGGTGCTAGTATTGTCCTGGAGAACAGTGCTCCTGAGGGTGCTAGTGTTGTCCTGGAGGACAGTGAACCAAAAGGAGACATTGGCCATGGTGATGAAACAAGTAAAGACAACGCCCTTTAATTCACAGAGGTACAAAATAGCGATACTGCTGGAGATGGAACAAAAGGGGATGATGCCTCAGGAACAGTGTCGACACATTACCAGCAAAACCTGGTAGAAGCACTGATGTCCATACAGGGGTAATAGATAGGGATTAGATTTTAGATTTAGATTTTGCTACCGAAGTGGCTAGTTTATTGTGCACCCCATATCCATCCTGTGGACGGTAGAGCAAGAGCATATGGATACACAAAAGGCCTAGACACTAGGCCCCAAAAGGGTTAACAATTGTACATTTGGATTTATATCTACAGTTCACTTATCTGTTACAAGCAAATTTAGGAAATTTGCTTAGTATAACTGGTATCTTATTTTCATTAATAAGATATCTTGACATGTCACATAGGTTATTATACTGTCTATCTCTGTATTCCTCAATAAGTGGACAATTAAGCACATAGTGTTCAAGACAGTGACCATATGCCTGATCACATAATTTGCATTTAGTTTGATCATCATCTGTGTGTCTCCCAAACTGCCAGAAGTACTTGTAGCCAAGCCTAAGCTTGGCCACTACAACATCAGTCAGTCTGTTCACATTGCAAGTTGCTCCATAAACATACTTATCTATGTTCATGTTATCATAGTGAGTTATAGATCTACTCAGGCTTCTAACTGCATTCCTATAGCAATCATTTTCATTATTTATTTCTCTCCTAATATTATTCCTAATGCTAGACACAGATATGCCAAAGTTATATTCTACATTCTCCTTCTGGGTACTTTTCTTGGCTAACATATCAACTTTATCATGAAGGAGTTATCCAATGTGTGATGGAATCCATAGCAATTTTACATGAATGCCTTTGTCCCGGATTTTTGAGTATCTATACCTGGCTTCTCCAATGAGCATGCTTTTAGAGTCATTATATGAGTCAAGAGCCTTCAGTGATGACATAGAATCAGTAATGATGATAGAGTCAAGCTCAGTGTCATAAGTTAGCTTTAGTGCCATTAGGATTGCAAACAATTCAGTTTGCAGTGTAGACGCCCAGTTATTAATTCTTATGCCTAGTTTAACAGATTTATTATTGTTCTTAACTAGGGAGGTGGCAACAAGAGCAGATGCAGCCCTGCCAGAGTACTCCTGTTTAGATCCATCAGTGTATATAACTTGAGATAACTTATTACTACCAGCTAGGCGATAAATTTCTTCTTGAGCAGTTGCTTTAACAAGTGATTTAAGGAAGGGATTACTAGCAATGAGCTTCTTGGGAGGGACTTGCAGGTATGTGATATTAAATGAACACATCTTCCATGGAGGGGTGAAATGCTCTTGTTGCCTACAGTGATACAATTCGTGCAGGTTGTAAAACTTAATGTAATTGCATGTTTTCACAATCCATTTATATATGTGAGTATTTACTTCTAGACATTTAGTAAGATTCATTGTGACAGTGTTTGGTTCATTTCTTAACATTCTAATACCAAGTACAGTGTTAATCTCAACAATCCTATCACTGATACTAGTAATATTAAGAACCTTTGTAGATTTGGGACAGCCAAGAATAATTCTGAGAGCTTCATTTTGCATTAACTCCAAGGGTCGGAGAGAACTTTCTCTAGCTAATATCAACATGGGAGCAGCATAATCAATTAAGGACCTAACATAGGCTATGTACATCATTCTCACGATTCTCACATTAGCACCATAGTTGGGGTTGTAGCCAGAAACAGCTTTAAGAGCATTTAGTCTATCTTTGCATTTTTTTATTTAGTTGGGGTATAGTGGATTTGTTAAAGGGTACATCTACACCAAGATATCTGGTAGCTAATGTTTTCACCCTGCAAATAGATGGGTGGGGGATGTCGTTTGCTTGTAAATATCTTTGTTTTAGAGGAAGATATTACGAGGCCTAGTCGATTACAATTTGCTTGAACTTCATTAAGAACGGTACTCGTCTTTTTATGCCCTGTTGTATGGATCATGATGTCATCAGCATAGCCTATAGCTATATGTTTAGGTGAGGTATACCTGAAGTACACCTGGAGAGAGTTCCAGGAGTCAACGCCCCTGCGGCTCGGTCTGTGACCAGGCCTCATGGTGGATCAGAGCCTGATCAACCAGGCTGTTACTGCTGGCCGCACGCAGTCCAACGTACGAACCACAGCCTGGCTGGTCAGGTACCGACTGCAGGTGCCTGTCCAGTGCCTGCATGAAGACAGCCAGGGGTTTGTTGGTAAACCCCTGATGTATGCTGGGAGGCAGTTGAACAGTCTTGTCTCAACGTGCTAGTGGCACCCCTGCTTTTCATTGGGGGGGATGTTACATCGCCTGCCGAGTCTTTTGCTTTCGTAGGGAGTGACTCTCGTGTGCAAGTTTGGTACTAATCCCTGCGTTCTAGGGAGTACAGGTTTAGGAACTTCAAGCGTTCCCAGTAATTGAGGTGGTTTATCGCAGTTATGCGTGCCGTGAAGGTTATCTGCACATTTTCTAGGTCAGCAATTTCACCTGCCTTGAAAGGTGCAGTTAGTGTTCAGCAATATTCCAGCCTAGATAGAACAAGCGACCTGAAAAGTGTCAACATGGGCTTGGTATCCCTGGTTTTGAAGGTTCTCATTATCTATCCTGTCATTTTTCTAGCAGATGTGATTGCTACGGTGTTATGGTCCTTGACGGTAAGATCCTCTGACATGATCACTCCCAGGTCTTTTACATTAGGTTTTCGCTCTATTGTGTGGTTGGAATTTGTTTTGTACTCCAATGAGATTTTAATTTCTCCACGTTTTCCATATCTGAATAATAGAAATTTCTCATCATTGAACTTCATATTGTTTTCTGCAGCCCATTTAAAGATTTAGTTTATGTCTGCTTGGAGTCTTGCAGTGTCTTCAACGATGGACACTGTAATACAGATTCGCGTGTTATCTGCAAAGGCAGACACGGCACTGTGGCTTATATCCCTGTCTATGTTCTATATGAGGATGAGGAACAGGATGAGAACGAGTACTGTGCCTTGTGGAACAGAGCTTTTCACTGTAGCCGCTTCAGACTTTACTCTGTTGACTACTACTCTTTGTGTTCTACTTGTTAGGAAATTATAGATCCATCTACCAACTTTTCCTGTTATTCCTTTATCACATATTTTGTGTGCTATTACACCATGGTCACACTTGTCAAAGGCTTTTGCAAAGTCTGTGTATATAACATCTGCATTCTGTTTGTCTTCTAGAGCATCCAGAACCTGGTCGTAGTGGTCCAGTAGTTGGGACAGACAGGAGCCACCTGCTCTAAACCCATGCTGCCCTGGGTTGTGTAATTGATGGGTATCTAGAAGAGTGGCGATCTTGCTTCTTAGAACCCTTTCACAGATTTTTATGATATGGGACGTTAGCGCTATTGGTCTGTAGTTCTTTGCTATTTCTTTACTGCCCCCTTTGTGGAGTGGGGCTATGTCTGTTGTTTTTAGTAACTGCGGGATGACCCCAGTGTACATGCTCCCTCTCCATAGGATGTTAAAAGCATGTGATAGGGGCTTCTTGCAGTTCTTGATGAACATGAAGTTCCATGAGTCTGGGCCTGGAGCGGAGTGCATGGGCATGTCATTTATTGCCTTATCGAAGTCGTTTAGCGTCAGGGTAATGTCAGATAGGCTTGCGTCTACCAAGTTCTGTGGCACTCTCATAAAAAAATTAATTTAGGTCTTCGACTTTCAGTCTGGTTAGCGGCTCGCTAAAAACTGAGTCATACTGGGACTTTAGTAACTCACTCATTTCCTTGCTGTCATATGTGTAGGACCCATCCCGTTTAAGTAGGGGCCCAATACTGGATGTTGTTCTCGACTTTGATTTCATTTATGGCTTTTAGTTCTTCCCGCGTTTCTTGATTTCTGTCTCCCTACGTATTTCAGATATATTGGCCTCTTGTAGTCGCTCCGTTTTCTCTGCCTTCGCCTGATTAATTTTATGAGCCAAAATATTGATGAGAGTAGGTAGAGCATTTAGGAGAGCATTAATCAGAATATTAAATAGCATGGGACTGAGAACTCCTCCCAGCGGTGTACGTAGGGACATTTCTTTAGACGATATTCTGTTTGACAGGTATCCTATTATCCAGGAGAGTAGGCTACCACCAATATTCATTTTGGCTAGTTCATGTAGTATAACAGTTCTGTTCGCGATATCAAATGCAGATTTTTGATCAAGAAATGTGGTAAAACTAGTAGAGGTGTGTGCGGTGTGAAAGGTGGAAATACAGTTCTGCACACTCTTACCTTTCATGAACCCATAGAGGGAGGGGGAGAGTTGGTGTCTGATTCTATAGTACAGTCTGTTAAGTATCATTCTTTCAAAAATTTTACAAAGACAACTAGTTAAGGAGATCCGTCTAAATGTATCAGGCTGTTGGGGTATTATACAGTGCCAACAAAGGATTATTAGGCACGTGCCTTAGAGTTCTGAGAATATCATAGGTTATACCATCCTCTCCAGGAGCAGTTGATCGACCTTTAGTTAATGCGTTATCTAATTCATACTCGGTGAAGAGGCAATCACTCTCATCAATATTTTGGCTCATAAAATTAATCAGTTTCAACATTTCTTCAGAAGCACTCTCTAAGTTGTTTCTAATATGAGATGGAAGGTTTTCATGCCTGGAAATTTTGGACCAGTCATTTATAAGGTCATTTGCTTTTTCAAGTGGAAAGGGATGAGCAACATTACCATTTTTTTCCTGGTTATTTTATTTATACCTTTCAATGCCAGACTTAAAGGGGTAGACCTATTTAATCCACTAACGAATTGTTCCCATTCCTGTTGCCTAAGTTCTTGCTTTCTATTTCTTGCATTTGTTAGTGCAGCTTGGAACGTTCTGATATTATTATTATTATAATCAAATAGAAGCGCTAAACCACAGGGGTTATACAGCGCTGCAGGTTATTGTAGGATGCAGGGAGAGTGGGTTGTAAGAGGGAGATGGACGATTAGTAGGGTATGGAGTGCAAGATGACGGTGGATTGTGCAGGGGAGGAGGGTAGCAAGAGATCGAGGTAGAAGGGACTGAGGGAGGTGCTAGAGGTATAATCTTCAGAGTTTGTGTAGTAAGTCAGTTTCTGTCAAAAAGTCAATGAGAGAGTCAGGATTAAAGGAGGGGCCATCTGCAAGAAGGAAGGTAAAGAAAGGGCCGCAGAGCGAAGACGTCGTTGGAGGTAAATTCTG
>WNWK01040870.1:0-5000 GCA_009830355.1 Cherax destructor
CCGCGTTATGACACACATCAAATACACGACTCAACCTGTGTCGTGCCACCGTCACAAACTCTGACTGACTACACCACTAAATACCTGACACCACATAGTGTCACACAAGACACCACCTGTTACCAGTGTCACACAAGACACCACCTGTTACCAGTGTCACACAAGACACCACCTGTTACCAGTGTCACACAAGACACCACCTGTTACCAGTGTCACACAAGACACCACCTGTTACCAGTGTCACACAAGACACCACCTGTTACCAGTGTCACACAAGACACCACCTGTTACCAGTGTCACACAAGACACCACCTGTTACCAGTGTCACACAAGACACCACCTGTTACCAGTGTCACACAAGACACCACCTGTTACCAGTGTCACACACTTTCAGGTACATAAGTTCAGGTACAACAGTCCATTTTCAGGTACATAGTCTCAGGAACACAGTCGGTACGGTGAATAAGCCAGTAGATAGTCTAAGGCCGTCACCAGCACGAAGAGTCAATCTCCAGGTCTGTCTGTTGAACACTCCCAGGTGTATCAGGGAGCTAGTGAACTCTCCAGTGTTGTATAGGGGAGAATCTCGCTGACACTCTCCAGCAGTGTATATGGGAGAGTCTCGTACACTCCCTAGGTGTATCAGGGAGCTGGTGAACTCTCCAGTGTTGTATATGGGAGAGTCTCGTTAGCACTGTCAGTCAAGCCGGCCCGGCAGTCAAACATCAGGTCTGATGACGTAACCCCTTGACTGCCGGCCGGTGAGGTAATTACCTAACTACCATTGTTAGATACGGGGCCGTAACAGTCGCTGTATCTCAAGCTTAGCTACCCTCAGTTCTTCCTTCAGCTGCTGGTAGAGTAGCTCAAGAGAGGACATCTTCTTCAGATTGACAGAGAGCACACAAGACACGTCTTCACTGACTTAAGTCAGGTCCACCACTGGACCTGAATGTTTTCTAACGAATTTATATCCATTCTGTAAAATGGAGACCAGAACTGAGCTGCATAATCTAGGTGAGGCCTTACTAATGATGTATAAAGCTGTAATATAACCGCTGGACTTCTGTTGCTTACACTTCTTGATATAAATCCCAGTAATCTATTTGCTTTATTTCTTACGCTTAGGCATTGCTGACTTGGTTTGAGGTTGCTGCTTACCATAACCCCCAGATCCTTTTCGCATTCTGTACGGCTGAGTTCAACATTATTAAGCTGGTAGGTGCTAGGGTTATGATCATTCCCGAGCTTTAGAACTTTGCATTTATCTACATTGAACTGCATCTGCCATTTTTCTGACCAGGAATTGAGTTTGTCTAAATCCTCCTGAAGTTCCGTGACATCTACGTCTGAATCGATTATCCTACCTATCTTCGTGTCATCAGCGAATTTGCTCATATCACTAGTAATTCCCTCATCAAGGTCATTTATATATATTATAAACAACAACGGGCCAAAACCGATCCCTGTGGAACGCCACTTGTTACAGATCCCCACTCAGATTTAACCCCATTAATGCACACTCTCTGCTTCCTATTGGTGAGCCATGACTCGATCCATGAAAACACTTTTCCTCCAATGCCGTGAGCAGCCACTTTCTTTAACAGTCTCTGATGTGGTACTCTATCAAAAGCCTTACTAAAATCCAAATAAACAATATCGAATTCTTTATCATGATCAACTGCCTCAAAAGCCTTACTGAAAAAAGTTAATAAATTAGTTAGGCAGGAACGGCCCCTGGTGAATCCATGTTGAGTATCATTAATCAAATTATGCCTATCGAGATGGCTTCTTATGTTATCAGCTATAATCGACTCTAATAATTTGCCTACAATTGATGTTAGACTTATTGGGCGGTAAGATTAGTCCAATTTATCATTAAATTCTTCCCAAATTTAATTAATTATAAATGAATCCAATTTATATAAACCAAAAGAAATATTCATATTATTTTCAAAACTGCTTTTAATGAAACATGATTCTATTATATTTCTCTCAACCATGGACTTGCTTGATACAACCTTCTCAGCATTTTGAAAATCAATTGGATGGTTAAAATCTCTCACATGAATAAATAGAGCATTAGAATCTTGTCCAGTTCTAATGCTATATTTATGTTGTTTTAATCTTAGTTCAAGACTTTTACCAGTTTGACCATAATAAACTTTATCGCATATTAATAGTACACTATTACTCTTCACATCAAGATAGAGTTAAAGTGTCGGTTTTTTCTTCAATGTTTTTGAGAGCTTTACGTATTTGTAGTCCAGAGTTCATAGATGAAGAAATCTCTAAAATTTATGAAATAGCTAATGATTTAAAATACCCAAGAAACATAATTGATAAATCTTTTAAAATAGCTAGGAATACTTTTTACAATCCAAAAAGGGAAAACCAACCTTATTCAACCAAAAATATGTTGGTTCTCCCTTACCATGAAAACTTAGTTGATATGCCTTCCTTTCTTAAGAATTTTAATATCAAAGTTGTATTTAAAAATCTTGATACAGTAAAAAGACTTTTGATAAAAATTCCCCCAAAATGCTGACGGATATGTCTATAAGATTCCCTGTAAAATATGCGATAAAGTTTATTATGGTCAAACTGGTAAAAGTCTTGAACTAAGATTAAAACAACATAAATATAGCATTAGAACTGGACAAGATTCTAATGCTCTATTTATTCATGTGAAGATTTTAACCATCAATTGATTTTCAAAATGCTGAGAAGGTTGTATCAAGCAAGTCCATGGTTGAGAGAAATATAATAGAATCATGTTTCATTAAAAGCAGTTTTGAAAATAATATGAATATTTCTTTTGGTTTATATAAATTGGATTAATTTGTAATTAATAAAATTTGGGAAAATTTAATGATAAATTGGACTAATCTTAATTCTTGGGAAGAGTTTCAGGTCCTTTCTTATGTTCCTCTTCACAGAGTCGTGCGATGTTACGCTACTGTGAGGTGTTGTCTTTGTTAGTGTGATGTGACTGTGAGGTGTAGTCTCTCCCTTATATAAGCCCTTCTTGTCATGTTTCCTGTTATAGTTCCTTGATAATGTGAGTAGTCACGAAAGCGCTTGGAATTCTTCTTTTTTTCATAGTGGTTTTCTTGCATATATATATATATATATATATATATATATATATATATATATATATATATATATATATATATATATATATATATACCTGTCCTAAGCTGTCTGGGAATTAGCGTGGGGTGTTACTGAGCACCATGGCTTGCTGGAGTGTTTTAGAATCTCAGGTTAAAATGTTGAAGAAGGAGGTTCCACTACTTCAGGAGGAAAATAGGAGGCTGAAGGTTCGCCTAGATGGGTTTGGGAGTGAGTGTGAGATGGTTGGTGCTGGTAAGGAGGAAATGGTTACCAGCAGTGAGAGTGGCAGCCACTTTAAGTGGCAAGTGGTTCACAATTCAGGAAGAAGGAAGATAAAGAAGTTAATAGAGAAGATGTGAAGGTAGGAAATCGATTCTGTGTTCTCCAGGACGAGTGTACTTCAGTGGTCAGTGAGGTTAAAGGTGCTACTAGGTCTTATGCCGTGCTCCTGCCTTATGTTTAAGTGACCTGACTAGGTGGTCATTGGTCTAAGCCGGGGAGTGACATAGACCTGCCTCACATGGGTCAGTAAGCCTGCTGCAGTGTTCCTTCTTTCTTATGTTCTTATATATATATATATATATATATATATATAAGATGAACATAAACAATACATATAAAATACATATACCCACTATACATACCCATGTCATGTTATTCTCTTTATCAGTTGGTAAAGTTCCTGGAGGATCACATGTCTTCAGCTATTATGAATCATAATTTACTTACTGTCTAATATATTCCATACTACTTACTGTCTAATATATTCCATACTACTTACTGTCTAATATATTCCATACTACTTACTGTCTAATATATTCAATACTACTTACTGTCTAATATATTCAATACTACTTACTGTCTAATATATTCAATACTACTTACTGTCTAATATATGCCATACTACTTACTGTCTAATACATACCATACTACTTACTGTCTAATATATACCATACTACTTACTGTCAAATACATACCAGACTACTTACTGTCTAATATATACCATACTACTTGCTGTATAATACGTACTAAACTACTTAGCGTCTAGTACCAGCCTAAACCCCTTGTTTCCCCTCCTTCCTTTAGTTTCCCCTCGTTTCCCCCTCTCCCTTGTCCTCTCTCTCCCAGGTTCACTAATTACTGCTTCATGACACTCCCAATCAAGACAATGAACCACCGCGTCTAAACTTCCCAGAGATTACACCCCTGACAGCTTCTGGTGAGCATACACTTAACTCACCTATTTGTACTTAACTTTTTGTGGTTGCAGGGGTCGAATATCAGCTCCAGGCACCTCCTCTCAACTTGCCGTTGGTCTGATTCACTCCCTCGAAACCTGTCTTTAAAACTGTGTATGAAGCTTTCTCCACGACTGGTCATGAACTGGGCCGCGGGGGCGTTGACCCCTGGAACACCCTCCAGGTATACCACTTCTAAGTCGAAGTTATTTCATTTACCCACCACTCTGAGACTGAAGAAATAATTCCTGACATCCTTGTGGGTAAGAATGGACTGTGACCTGGTCGTAAAGGGTTTTGGAACAAAACAAACTCAGCAGATAGACTATAACTTGTATTTTCTTCACCAGATATGATATAATTTGCCAGATATATACAAGTATGTACGCTTATGTACACTATGTACAGAGATTGAATAATAAGTGTACCACACGATGGTGACAGAATGGCAAAACCAAAAGCCAGAGAGAGAGAGAGAGAGAGCACCGTACTCAACCAGCAGGTAGGCAAGTCTGGCAAATGCTGACCGCAATATACCCCAATGGAAATAAGTCGCTCTGTCTGACTTTTTTTGGGTTATCCTGGGTTCTCTACACATATGCTGCTATGTATACCTGAATAAACTTACTTGCTTACTTAAGT
>WNWK01040870.1:12500-16754 GCA_009830355.1 Cherax destructor
GACCCCTGTGGAACCCCACTCGTCACCGGCGCCCACTCTGACACCTCGCCACGGACCATGACTCGCTGCTGTCTTCCTGACAGGTATTCCCTGATCCATTGTAGTGCCTTCCCTGTTATCCCTGCCTGGTCCTCCAGCTTCTGCACTAATCTCTTGTGTGGGACTGTGTCAAACGCCTTCTTACAGTCCAAGAATATGCAATCTACCCACCCCTCTCTCTCTTGTCTTACTGCTGTCACCCTGTCATAGAACTCCAGTAGGTTTGTGACACAGGATTTCCCGTCCCTGAAACCGTGTTGGCCGTCGTTGATAAGCTCATTCCTTTCTAGGTGCTCCACCACTCTTCTCCTGATAATCTTCTCCATGACCTTGCATACTATACATGTCAGTGACACTGGTCTGTAGTTTAGTGCTACGTTTCTGTCTCCTTTTTTAAAAATTGGAACTACATGTGCTGTCTTCCATACCTCTGGTAGTTGCCCTGTTTCGATAGACGTGTTGAAGATTGTTGTTAGGGGTACACATAGCTCCTCTGCTCCCTCTCTCAGGACCCATGGAGAAATGTTGTCCGGCCCCATCGCCTTTGAGGTATCTAGCTCGCTTAGTAGCCTCTTCACTTCCTCCTCAGTTGTGTGTATCGTGTCCAGCACCTGATGGAGTACCCTACCTCTCCTCCTTTCTGGAGGCCCTTCTATTTCCTCTGTGAACACCTCTTTGAATCTCATATTGAGCTCCTCACACACTTCGTGGTCATTTCTTGTGACCTCCCCTCCTTCCTTCCTCAGCCTGATCACCTGGTTCTTGACTGTTGTTCTCCTCCTGATGTGGCTGTACAACAGCTTTGGGTCAGATTTTGCTTTCGCTGCTATGTCATTTTCGTATTGTCTTTGGGCTTCCCTTCTTACCTGTGCATATTCATTTCTGGCTATGCGACTGCTCTCCTTATTCTCCTGAGTCCTTTGCCTTCTATACTTCTTCCATTCCCTGGCACACTTGGTTTTGGCTTCCCTGCACCTTTATGTGAACCATGGGCGAACCCTGGTGTGTGTGTTTGTGTGTTAGTTACCATTTTGTCCTAGGCACATGTCGATTTGACACTAGGCCTGTTGTATGTATCTGTTGTATGTATGTGTGTGTGTGTGTGTGTGTGTGTGTGTGTGTGTGTGTGTGTGTGTGTGTGTGTAAGGAAACATTTCGAAATGTTTCCGCCCCGCCGGGAATTGAACCCGGGCCCTCCGTGCATCAGGCGAGAGCTTTAGCCATCATTCCACCGGGGTGTATGTATGTGTGTGTGTGTGTGTGTGTGTGTGTGTGTGTGTGGGTGTGTGTGTGTTTGTGTGTGTATATATATGTGTGTACTCACCTAGTTGTGGTTGCAGGGGTCGATTCATAGCTCCTGGCCCCGTGTGTGTGTGTGCGAAAGATCGCGTGAAAAAGAAAGTATATTAGGGGGAAGCCATTGAGAATGGCTCCCAGGAGGTAGAGAGAGGGGGCGCTGCCCCCTCACCCCAACCTTTAATATTCCCGACGAAAACCAATAAATTTCGAAAGATTCGTAGTGTCCCACTCACTCCTGGGTCCCACACACTCCTGGGTCCCACTGACTCCTGGGTCCCACACACTCCTGGGTCCCACTCACTCCTGGGTCCCACACACTCCTGGGTCCCACTCATTCCTGGATCCCACAAACTCCTGGGTCCCACTCACTCCTGGTTCCCACACACTTCTGGGTCCCACTCACTCCTGGGTCCCACACACTCCTGGCTCCCACTCACTCCTGGGTCCCACACACTCATGGGTCCCACTCATTCATTTGTCCCACACACTCTTGAGTTCTCACACACTCCTGGGTCCTCACACACACTACTGGGTTCTCACATACTCCTGGGGTCCTCACACACTCCTGGGTCCTCACACACTCCTGGGTCTTCACACACTCCTAGGTCCCACACACACTCCTGGGTTCCACACACTCCTGAATTCTCACACACTCCAGACTACCCACACACTCCGGGGTCCCACACTTCTGGGTCCCAAACACTCCAGGGTCCCCACACACTCCAGGGTTCCCACACACTCCAGGGTTTTCACAAATCCAAGGTTTCACATACTCCAGGGTCCCCACTCTCTCCTGGGTCCTCACACATTCCTGGGTTCTCAGACACCCCTGGATCCCACACACTCAAAAGTCCTCAGACACCCCTAAGTCCTCACACACTCTTATGTCCTCACATCCTGGGTCCTCACATACACCTGGGTCTCGACACACTGCAGGATTCCCACACACTTCTGGGTCCTCACACTCTCCAGGATCATCACAAACTCCTGGATCTTCACACACTCCAGAATCCTCACAAACTCCTTGGACTTCACACACTCCAGGATCCTCACACACTCCAGGATCATCATACACCCCTGGGTCCTCACACACTCCAGGGTCCTCACACACTTCTGGGTCCTCACACACTCCATGGTCCTAACACACTCCAGGGTCCTAACACATTCCTGGGTCCTAACACACTCCTGGGTCCTCACACACTCCAGGGTCCTAAAACACTCCAGGGTCCTAACACATTCCTGGGTCCTAACACACTCCTGGGTCCTCACACACTCCTGGGTCCCACACACACTCCTGGGTTCCACACACTTTTGAATTCTCACACACTCCAGGGTCCCCACACACTCCTGGGTCCCACACTCCTGGGTCCCAAACACTCCTGGGTCCCAAACACTCTAGGGTCCTCACACACCTCATCATACTAACATCATAGTGTCCCGACCAGACTAGTGGTGTCAGTCAGTGTAAGGGCCACTCAGACTTTCACTCTATACCTGAGAGGTCTCTGAACACGCTTAACAGTTAAGCAATCAGATATATTACTGTGACACAGATGACAGCACTGCACTGGTGTTCAACAATGGTGTTCAGTGGAACTTCTGCACCTCGGTGTTATGCTCGGAGACCTGCAACGTGAACTGCAAGAATGGTAAACTTTACTCAATTATGTTAAGATTTTCTCAACTATGTTAAACTTTACTCAACTGTGTTAAACTTTACTCAACTGTGTTAAACTTTACTCAACTATGTTAAACTTTACTCAACTGTGTTAAACTTTACTCAATTGTGTTAAACTTTACTCAACTATGTTAAACTTTACTCAACTATGTTAAACTTTACTCAACTATGTTAAACTTTACTCAACTGTGTTAAACTTTACTAAACTGTGTTAAACTTTACTCAACTGTGTTAAACTTTACTCAACTGTGTTAAATTTTACTCAACTGTGTTAAACTTTATTCAACTGTGTTAAACTTTACTCAACTATGTTAAACTTCACTCAACTGTGTTAAACTTTACTCAACTGTGTTAAACTTTACTCAACTGTGTTCAACTTTACTCAACTGTGTTAAACTTTACTCAACTGTGTTAAACTTTACTCAACTGTGTTAAACTTTACTCAACTATGTTAAACTTTACTCAACTATGTTAAACTTTACTCAACTGTGTTAAACTTCACTCAACTGTGTTAAACTTTACTCAACTGTGTTAACCTTTACTCAACTGTGTTTAACTTTACTCAACTATGTTAAATTTAACTTCATGAATTCTCATGCTTTACGTCAATTATTTTTAATATTACTGAAGTTCTCAACGCCTCTAGTATTTCCAAATTCTATATTCTTGATAACAAGTTAATTTTGGTTAGTTTACTTTAGATTAAATTAAATTAATTAAGTTAGGATAGGTTACAAAAGCCTAAAAAAAAAAACAAGTCAATGTTTAACCACAAACAAGAAATGTAAAAAAAAAAAAAATCGCCGCATTACGTCTGGCAAGGAGGTGGCAGAAAACATCAGAAATTTTCAAATGTGAACGTTCATAAGTGGTGGTTTAACTATGGTTTAAGTATCCTTTAACTATGATTTAGCTACGAAATGTTTGCCAGTTCCGTAGCCTAAATAAAAACAACAATGATTGAAAGGTCTGAGAGAGTAATCATCAGTAATTACTACAAGATCACAAATCAGCGTCTATCAACGTTCATTTTTACACGTAAGCCTCTCAATTTTAATTCTTTATAAGTTAATCTCCCTCCTTCACATTTTTCCCCTTGTCTTCCTCTTCCACGTCTCTTTTATCGCCTTCACTCCCATCATTTCCTCCTCCATCCTCTCCCCTTCCTCTAATAATCTGTAAATCGTCCATTTGTACCGTCAATCCCTCGTTGACACACTAATATTTACCTAAATCTC
>WNWK01040871.1:0-16753 GCA_009830355.1 Cherax destructor
TGGATCTTGCTCTGTTTACTACTACTTTTGTGTTGTGTGTGTTAGAAATCGAAAATCCGTCTGCCTACCTTCCCTAATGCCCATGGCCCTCATTTTGTGTGCTATCACTCCATGATCGCATTTGTGACTATAGTGGACCCCGGTTTACGTTATTAATTCGTTCCAGAATGCTGTTCAAGTACCGTTACCAAATGAATTTGTTCCCATAAGGAATAATGTAAATTAGATTAGTCCTTTTAGACAACCAAAAGTACACTTACAAAAGCACTTATAAAAATACACTTACATAATTGTTCGAGTTTGGAGCCTAATGTAAACCGGGGGGCCACTGTATATGCAATTTGTAATTATGAGTTAGAGTTGAAATACAAGTTACTGTACTTATAATACAGTGGACCCCCGAGTTTCGTAAAAACTTCACTCCTGAAGTCTGCTCAAGCGCCATTACCGAACGATTTACTCCCTTAAGTAAAAATGTCACGTAGGTTAGTCTATTTCAGACCCCCAAAAATACACTTCCACAAGCACTTACAATATTATACTTACATAACTGTACGATTTCCGGGGTTTACGAAACTCGGGGGTCCACTGTACAGTGAACCCTCGGTTATGGGCCGTAATCCGTTCCAGAAGCTCGGCCTAAAACCGAAATGGCCTATAACCGAAATAATATTCCCCATAAGAATTAAAGTAAATACAATTAATCCATTCCAGACAAATACAGTGGACCCTCGGTTAACGAATACCCCGGAAATCGTGCGATTATGTAAGTATAATTTTGTAAGTTCTTGTGGAAGTGTATTTTTGGGGGTCTGAAATAGACTAACCTACGTGAAATTTTTCCTTAAGGGAGTAAATTCGTTCGGTAATGGTACTTGAGCAGACTTCAGGAGTGAAGTTTTCTGAAACTCGAGGGTCCACTGATATTCACACAAAAATATTTTTTTTAACAATTATATCAGTATTACATACCTTTATTGAAGACTAATGCTGGCTTCTGGAAGATAGGGAGGAGTTAGTGTTTGGAAGGGGAATCCCCCTCCATAAAGACTTCATTTAATAAGTCCTTATCTGGGGTTACTTCCCTTCTTTTCTTTTAATGCCACTAGGACCAGCTTGAGAGTCACTGGACCCCTGTCTAGAAAAATAACTGTCCAGAGTGCTCTGTTTCTGGCACCTCTAAGATTTCCCTGAAGTGGGACAAGGTTTTGTCACTAAACATGTTGCAGATATGGCTTGTTTCAGCTTGGTCAGGATGGTATTTTTCAACAAAACTTTACTAGGAACTTTCTTGGGAGCCATGGTTACTTATTTCACAGTTGCACTGACAAAAACAATGGAAAACAAGCGAAATGTTTGGATGAATGACCAGAAGCTTCCTCACGCACCGAGAGAGCAGGCAAATTGATGTGCAAGCGGCCCCAGCCGGCGGACAGAAGCATCCCATTCGGCCGATAACCGAAAAACCGGCCGATAACCGGGAGCGAAAACCGGCCTATAACCGAGTTGGCCGATAACAGGAACGACGGATAACCGAATGTCCAATGTACTGTAATTACACGGTCTAATTAATTAAAGAAATAAATAATTTTTTTTGCCCCTGAAAATGCTTAACCAAAATCCACTATTATCAGTAGTAATAGTAATACAGGTCGGCCATCATTGGGACCTGTAGTGTGCCAGATTAGTGAATTTGCCGGATTACAGAGTGGTTAGGTTAGAATACACTTATATTTTGGCCTTTCTTTGATTAGTTTATCCTGCAGCATGTAAACGTTCATTATTTCTTGTTCACTTATAAAACTGCGTTGCTCTAGACCTTTTAGCAGTTCACCTGTCAACTGAATTAACCTATCAATAGAGAGACTTTCTGCTACATATTCCTCATTTTCATCACTGCTTTCTCCTCCACTGGCTTGCTGCTGTGGATTTACAACCATCTGCACAATTTCTGAGTCAGTATAATGATTTGAGTCAGTATAATGTTGAAATTTGAAATTATGCTAGCCGAAATTAGTGCCGGATTACTGATGGAACTGGATAACTGATTGCCGGATTAGTGATGGCCGACCTGTATATTTAGGGATGAGTGCTAAGCTTATACAGGTCTTACAATATCTTGGGAACAGGAGGCAATCAGGTTTGACCCAAAGAAGCAGCGACAAATCCAATTCTTTAGATCAAGAGCCCATCACCAGTATATCTAGGAACCTCCTTGGAGGAACCAAAAAAAACAAATATCAAAATACTACTTTGATATTCCCACATTCTGAAACAGTCCTTGATCTGATGCAAGAGCAAGGGCTGTATTCATGGTCACCCATCCAGTTACTGGCCTCATCCAATGGTGTTAACTAGAATAATTCATTGACTCTTATATTAAGGTGTCCTGCAGCTCGATCGCTAGTGCACTCAGCTCAAACACCGAGATCTGGAGTTCAAATCCCCGGTATGGCTGGATAACATTAGGACATGTTTCCATAAGACACCTGCTGTCCATGTTCACCCATCAGTATATAATGGGTACCTGGGTGTAAGTGGGTCGTATCCTGGGACCAAATTGACCTAATTTGATCGAAATGCTCAGCATAACAAGCGGTTTTCTATATAGTAGTAGTATGTCATTGATGTCAGCTATGGTTTGTATACCTTGTACATGTACTTGTAGAAATACAGATATTATTATAAAAAAAAATTTTCAACGTCGGCAGTCTCCCACCGAGGCAGGGTGACCCAAAAAGAAGGAAAATCCCCAAAAAGAAAATACTTTCATCATCATTCAACACTTTCACCTCACTCACACATAATCAGTCTTTGCAGAGGTGCTCAGATACTACACCTGGAATTTACCTGGAGAGAGTTCCAGGGGTTAACGCCCCCGCGGCCCGGTCTGTGACCAGGCCTCATGGCGGATCAGAGCCTGATCAACCAGGCTGTTACTGCTGGCCGCACGCAGTCCGACATACGAACCACAGCCTTGCTGGTCAGGTACAGACTTTAGGTGCCTGTCCAGTGCCTGCTTGAAGACAGTCAGGGGTCTATTGGTAATCCCACTTATGTACGCTGGGAGGCAGTTGAACAGTCTTGGGCCCCTGACACTTATTGTGTTGTCTCTCAACGTGCTAGTGGCACCCCTGCTTTTCATTGGGGGAATGTTGCATCGTCTGCCGAGTCTTTTGCTTTCGTAGGAAGTGACTCTCGTATCGGGAGTACTGACATGACACTTGTGTGCAAGTTTGGTACTAATCCCTCTAGGATTTTCCAAGTATATACAATAATGTATCTCTCCCACCTGTGTTCTAGGAGTACAGGTTTAGGAATTTCAAGCGTTCCCAGTAATTGAGGTGGTTTATCGCAGTTATGCATACTGTGAAGGTTCTCTGCACATTTTCTAGTTCAGCAATTTCACCTGCCTTGAAAGGTGCAGTTGGTGTGCAGCAATATTCCAACCTGGATAGGACAAGTGACCTGAAAAGTGTCATCATTCCAGACCACTCCTTTAAAGTGCAGGCATTGTACTTCCCATTTCCAGGACTCAAGTCCGGCTAAATTAATAACCGGTTTCCTTGAATCCCTTCACTAAATATTACCCTGCTCACACTCCAACAGCTAGTCAGGTCTCAAAAACCATTCGTCTCCATTCACTCCTATCTAACACACACACACACACACGCTTGCTGGAAGTCCAAGCCCCTCGCCCACAAAACCTCCTTTACCCCCTCCCTCCAACCTTTTCGAGGACGACCCCTACCCCTCCTTCCTTCCCCAACAGATTTATATGCTCTCCAAGTCCTTCTACTTTGATCCATTTTCTCTTAATGATCAAACCACCTCAACCCCTCTTCAGCTCTCTGACTAATACTTTTAGTAACTCCACACCTCCTCCTAATTTCTACACTCCGAATTCTCTGCATAATATTTACACCACACATTTCCCTTAGACAGTACATCTCCACTGCCTCCAGCCTCCTCCTCGCTGCAGCATTTACAACCCAAGCTTCACACCCATATAAGAGTGTTGGTACCACTATACTTTCATACATTCCCTTCTTTGCCTCCATAGATAATGTTTTTTGTCTCCACAGATACCTCAACGCACCACTCACCTTTTTTCCTTCGTCAATTCTATGGTTAACCTCATCCTTCATAAACCCAGCCGCTGACAAGTCAACTCCCAAATATCTAAACACATTCACTTCTTCTATATACAGTCATCCCTCGGTTTTCGCTTGTCCCAGTTATCGCCGATTTTGGTTTTCACCGACTTTTTTCAGGGAAAATTTGGCTCAGTTTTCGCCGATTATTTTAGTTTTCGCCGATCGTATGGGACCTGTCCACTAGTGCCGCGCACATACAAAGGCCGTAGGCCCGCCACCCACGCACCTCCCACACACATTGCCACGCAGTCTAGCATTGTTTACGCTTGAGTGAACATCTCCCCAGGAGTTTATACAAAACATTTATTAACAATTCATTGTTTTTGGCCCTTGATTATTGTGTGTGACTACTAAATAAGCTACCATGGGCCCAAAGAAAGCTCCTAGTGCCAGTTCTTTGGTAAAGAAAGTGAGGAACACAATAGAACTGAAGAAAGAAATAATAGAAAAATATGATAGTGGTGTACGTATTGCCGAGCTCGCCAGGATATACAAGAAAACCCATCAACCATCAGTTCCATTGTGGCAAAGAGAAAGGAAATCACGGAAGCTAATGTTGCGAAAGGGGTGAATACGATAACGAAACAGAGATCACAAACAATGGAAAATATGGAGAAATTGTTATTGGTGTGGATAAACCAAAAACTGCTAGCGGGTGATAGTGTTGTGCAATCCATCATATGTGAAAAGCAAGGCTGTTGCATGCCGATCTTGTAAAGAAAATGCCTGGAACCAGTGTTGAGGTTGATGAATTTAAGGCCAGCAAAGGCTGGTTCGAAAACTTCAAGAAGCGAACTGGCATACACAGTGTTGTAAGGCATGGTGAGGGTGCCAGTTCAGATAAAGATGGGGCTGAAAAATTTGTGCGCGAGTTTAAACAATATGTACAGGCAGAAGAATTTAAACCCCAACAAGTGTTTAATTGTGGAAACAGGCCTCTTTTGGAAGAAAATGCCAAGGAGGACCTACATCACACAGGAGGAAAAGGCAATGTCAGGACACAAGCCTATGAAAGACAGGCTAACTCTTATGTTATGTGGGAACGCTAGTGGGGATTTAAAAGTGAAGCCTTTACTCGTGTATCACTCTGAAAATCCCAGAGTGTTCGGCAAATACAGTGTTGACAAAGGTAAATTGTGTGTGTTTTGGAAGTCTAATGCTAAGGCATGGGTCACTAGGGAAATTTTCCTGGAATGGTTTAATCAAGTGTTTGGCCCCAGTGTGAAGAAATATCTATTGGAGAATAAATTGCCACTTAGTGCCTCCTGGTAATGGACAATGCTCCTGGTCATCCTCAAGACTTGGAAGACCAAATGTCTAAGGAATTCAGATTTGTAAAAGTGAAGTTCTTGCCTCCTAACACCACTCCTTCCTCCAGCCCATAGACCAGCAGGTCATTGCAAACTTTAAAAACTGTACACCAAAGCAATGTTTCAAAGGTGCTTTGATGTAACCTCAGACACTAGATTGACCCTAAAAGAGTTCTGGAAGGGTCACTTCGATATCTTCCATTGCATAGGCCTTATAGATAAAGCTTGGCAGGAGTGACCTCCAGGACGATGAACTCTGCTTGGAGAAAGTTGTGGCCAGATTGTGTACAAGAGAGGATTTTGAAGGGTTTGAAGCTAACCCTGATGAGCCTATGGAAGTTGTGGAAAGTATTGTGGAATTGGGGACTTCTATGGGGTTGGATGTGAATGGAGAGGATGTGGAAGAGTTGGTGGAGGACCACAATGAAGATCTAACCACTGAAGAGCTGCAAGAGCTTGAGCTGCAACAACAACAAAACAGATCTGAGGAAATTGCTTCAGTGGAGGAAGAAAGATGTAAGGTGCCTTCTTCAGAGATTAAGGAGATTTGTGCAATGTGGAGTAGGGTGCAATCATTTGTGGAGGAACATCACCCTGACAAAGATGTTGCAATCCGTGCTGGCTACTTTTACAATGACAATTCCATGTCCCATTTTAGGGACATTTTAAAGAAGCCGCCAGATACAGAGCTCTCTGGAGAGATATTTAGTGCCACAGGTGTGCAGTGAATCACAAGCTGGTCCTAGTGGGATTAAAAGACAAAGAAGGGAAGTGACCCCAGATGAGGACTTGTTACCTAGAGTCCTTATGGAGGGGGATTCCCCTTCCAAAAGTAGGGTTTCTACCCTCTCCCCTCCTATCTCTCTTCCATCAAACACCATCAGTCTTCAGTAAGGGTAAGTGCCACATTCATTTCATTCATTTGTGCATGTAAATCTATCTTTAAGGCCCCCAAAATTTTTTTCCAAACTTCTGGGTTTCTGAAACGGATTAATTGAATTTCCATTATTTCTTATGGGAAAATAGTTTTGGTTTTCGCCGATTTTGGTTTTAGCCGATCCATCTGGAACGGATTAAAACCGAAAACCGAGGGATGACTGTACTCCCTATCTCCAACGTGATATCCAATTTTTTTTTATCTAAATCGTTTGATACCCTCATCACCTTACTCTTATCTTTGTTCACTTTCAACTTTCTACCTTTACACACCCTCCCAAACTCGTCCACTAACCTTTGCAACTTTTCTTTAGAATCTCCTATAAGCACAGTATCATCAGCAAAAACTAACTATGTCAACTCCCATTTTGTACTTGATTCCCCATAATTTAATCCCACTCCTCTCCCCAACACCCTAGCATTTACTTCTTTTACAACCCCATCTATAAATATATTAAACAACCATGGTGACATCACACATCCCTGTCTAAGACCTACTTTTACCGGGAAGTAATCTCCCTCTCTCCTACACACCCTAACCTGAGCCTCACTATCCTCATAAAAACTCTTTACAGCATTCCATACACTTGCAACATCTGCCACATTGCTCCCCTATCCACTATCATATGCTTTTTCTAAATCCATAAATGCAATGAAAACTTCCCTACCTTTATCTAAATACTGTTCACATATATGCTTCAATGTAAACACTTGATCTACACATCCCCTACCCACTCTAAAACCTCCTTGCTCATCTGCGATCCTACCCTCTGTCTTACCTCTAATTCTTTCAATAATAACCCTACCGTACACTTTACCTGTTATACTCAGTAAACGTATTCCCCTATATTTATTACAATCTCTTTATTTCTATGAGTACATGTACAAGGTATATAGGCTTAGCTAACATCAGTGCAGAGCATTTCGGACAAATTAGGTCAGTTTTGTCCCCAGGATGCGACCCACACCAGTCGACTAACACCCAGGTACTTATCATATTGATAGATGAACATGGACAGCAGGTGTCTTAAGGAAACACATCTTAATGTTTCCACCTGTACTGGGGATCGAGCCACGTACCTAGCACTTATTATAGATAATAATAATACAGTGGACCCTCGGAAATCGAACACTCCAAACTCGCCCTATTATGTAAGTTTATTATTGTAAGTGCTTTTATAAGTGTATTTTTGGGTCTGAAACGGACAAATCTAATTTACATCATTCCTTATGGGAATAAATTTGTTTGGTAACAGCACTTGAACAGCATTCTGGAATGAAGAATGTTCGATTTCCGAGGGTCCACTGTAATATTTTTTTTAATTATTATTATTATTATTATTATTATAAGTGCTAGGTTTTGAATATTAAGAAAGTTTATTTAGGTACAGCTATACATAATTACAGTTATAATACATAGTAACAGGTGTCAAGTAACTTGATTGCTAGAGTACTCAGCTCACACATTGAGGTACGTGGCTCGATCCCCAGTACAGGTGGAAACATTAAGATGTGTTTCCTTAAGACACCTGCTGTCCATGTTCACCTATCAATAAGATAAGTACCTGGGTGTTAGTCGACTGGTGTGGGTCGCATCCTGGGGACAAAATTGACCTAATTTGTCCGAAATGCTCTGCACATCAAGGGCTTTCTATATAGTATATCATTGATGTTAGCTAAGCCTATATAAATTGTACATGTACTCGTAGAAATAAAGATTATTATTATTATATTATTATTAATGTGTGAATTACCTAGGATAACCCAAAAATCAGAGAAAGTGACTTATTTCCACTAAGGTCCTTGTAATGTTTTATTATTTAAAGCCTAGCACATGCAAGAAAAACAACCTAACCAAATGTAACAATCTACAATAACACAGCAAAACTTAACCTTACTCTACCAGTGGATGACATGGGACTGTATCACCTTTGTTTACAGTCATCTTTGTTTACATTTACTGTGATTGGCCAACAGCAGCATTACTAACTGGTGATTGGCCCTGAAGTGCAGCACAGCCTTCTAAAAAAAATATATATAGTATAGTATATATACAGTGGTACCTTGGCATACGAGCAGCTCCCAACTTGAACAATTATGTAAGTGTATTTTTGCAAGTGTTTCTGTAAGTGTATTTTTGGGGGTCTTAAACGAATTAATCTAATTTACATTATTCCTGATGAGAACATATTCGTTCGGTATCGGCACTCGAACAGCCTTCTGGAACAAATTAAGCTCGTAACCCGAGGTACCACGGTATATGTATATTTTTCCTAACAACCCCCAAAATAATTAAAAAAAAAAGATAGCATATGTTTATTTTAAGAAAATAATAAATTTCTCAAAAAAGACAGAGTTCTCTATACTAGCCATGACTTTTAATTAATATTTATATTTTAATTATACGGTGGTACCTCAGGATATGAACTTAATTTGTTCCAGAAGGCTGTTTGAGTGCCGATACCAACGAATTTGTTCCCATAAGGAATAATGTAAATTAGATTAATCCGTTTCCGACCCCCAAAAATACACTTAAAAGCACTTACATAATTGTTCGAGTTTTGAGCTGTTAGCATCCCAAGGTACCACTGTATTAATATTTATATTAATTACAGCTTTATAATTACGTACTTGAAAGTTAAAAAAAGTCCAGAATTTAGTACACTATAAGGACCCCAATGGAAATACAAGGACCCCAATGGAAATACAAGGACCCCAATGGAAATACAAGGACCCCAATGGAAATACAAAGACCCCTAATGAAAATACAAGGACCCCCCAATGGAAATACAAGAACCCCCAATGTAAATACAAGGATCCCAATGTAAATACAAGGATCCCAATGTAAATACAAGGATCCCAATGTAAATACAAGGATCCCAATGTAAATACAAGGACCCCCAGTGTAAATACAAAAGGTACTTAATGAATGTAGCGACAGAAAGGGAGGAGAATGATTTTTATTTTTTTTAGATAACATACATGTACAGGTAAATAACTCTTTTTACCTTATTCCTTTTAATTTTAGTATAATAACTAGTATCTACTAGTGTCTAATATTAAGGTATTACATGGACCCCAATGGAAATAAGTCACTCTGTCTGACTTTTTGGGTTATCCTAGGTTCTCTACACATATGCTGCTATGTATGATAATCTATGTAACTGTATTTGTGTATACCTGAATAAACTTACTTACTTACTTACTTACTAAATACAAGGACCTCAATGGAAATACAAGGACCCCCAATGGAAATACAAGGACCCCCAATGGAAATACAAGGACCCCCAATGGAAATACAAGGACCCCAATGGAAATACAAGGACCCCAATGGAAATACAAGGACCCCAATGGAAATACAAGGACCCCCAATGAAAATACAAGGACCCCCAATGAAAATACAAGGACCCCCAATGAAAATACAAGGACCCCCAATGAAAATACAAGGACCCCCAATGAAAATACAAGGACCCCCAATGAAAATACAAGGACCCCCAATGAAAATACAAGGACCCCAATGGAAATACAAGGACCAGAATGGAAATACAAGGACCAGAATGGAAATACAAGGACCAGAATGGAAATACAAGGACCCCAATGGAAATACAAGGACCCCAATGGAAATACAAGGACACCAATTGAAATACAAGGACACCAATGGAAATACAAGGACCCCAATGAAAATACAAGGAGCACAATGGAAATACAAGGAGCACAATGGAAATACAAGGAGCACAATGGAAATACAAGGAGCACAATGGAAATACAAGGACCCCAATGGAAATACAAGGAGCACAATGGAAATACAAGGACCCCAATGGAAATACAAGGAGCACAATGGAAATACAAGGACCCCAATGGAAATACAAGGAGCACAATGGAAATACAAGGACCCCAATGGAAATACAAGGAGCACAATGGAAATACAAGGACCCCAATGGAAATACAAGGAGCACAATGGAAATACAAGGACCCCAATGGAAATACAAGGAGCACAATGGAAATACAAGGAGCACAATGGAAATACAAGGAGCACAATGGAAATACAAGGAGCACAATGGAAATACAAGGAGCACATGGAAATACAAGGAGCACAATGGAAATACAAGGAGCACAATGGAAATACAAGGAGCACAATGGAAATACAAGGACCCCAATGGAAATACAAGGAGCACAATGGAAATACAAGGACCCCAATGGAAATACAAGGAGCACAATGGAAATACAAGGAGCACAATGGAAATACAAGGAGCACAATGGAAATACAAGGACCACAATGTATAAGTCAGCGAGTCTGACTTTTTGGTAATCCTGGGTAATCTACACATACGCTGCTATGTATGACAATTTATGTAACTGTATTTACGTGTTCTTGTACGTAAATAAACATAATTACTTAACAATGAATTAGTATTAATTATAATCATGGGGGAGCGCTAAACCCTTAGGATTATACAGCACTTAATAAAATATTTGTGGAGCCCAGGCTCTGTGGAGGCTCCACGAAGCCTCAATAAATGTAAAAAAAAACTGCTTTAGTGGTTAATTAAGGTGTTAGCTGGACACTAGGACACACCTGGACACCTGATGTGTGGAAATAAATGGTCAGGAGGAGAAACGTGCAGAAATAGATGAATTAAGGAGAGATAAGTACTGCATGTACCCACCTGACTCCCTCACTCAGTCACACTGAAGCAATGTTGTTGACACTCACCTTAAATAAAGTAAAACAAGTATAAGTAAAGTATGTAAAGTAAGTATAAGTAAAGTATGTAAAGTAAGTATAATTAAAGTATGTAAAGTAAGTATAAGTAAAGTAATTATAAGTAAAGTAAGTATAAGTAAAATAAGTATAAGTAAATTATGTAAAGTAAGTAAATGTAAAGTATAAGTAAAATATGTAAAGTAAGTATAAGTAAAGTAAGTAAATGTAAAGTAAGTATAAGTAAAGTATGTAAAGTAAGTATAAGTAAAGTAAGTAAATGTAAAGTAAGTATAATAAGGTATGTAAAGTAAAGTATAAGTAAAGTATGTAAAGTAAGTATAAGTAAAGTATGTAAAGTAAGTACAAGTAAATTATGGAAAGCAAATAATTAAGGAAATAAAAAGTAAGTAAACTAAGGAAATAAGTAAAGAAGTGAGTAAGTAAGTAAAGTAAATAAAGTAAGTAAACTAAGGAAACAAGTAAAGTAAGGAAGTAAGTAAACTAAAGTAAGTTTATTTATTCATGTAGAGGTACACATGAATTCAGTTACATAAATTATCATACATAGCAGCACATGTATACATTAAAGCAGGATAACCCAAAAATAAAGTGACATATTTCCACTGTGGTTCTTGAAGGAGTCACTGTGATACTTACTTTACATTTACTTACTTTACGTACTTTACGTTTTTGTGATTAATTCATGTCTGCCTAAAAAAACTCACTGACTGTAACTAGATATAAATGTTACCACTGGTTACAACTGTAACGACCTATGTACATGGTTATATTTAGGTTAATATGGTTATATTTATGTTTGGTGCGTAGTCCCTGGACCTATTATGTGCCTCTATTTTTTTTTTGACTACCACCTGCACCATGGGTAAGTAAGCAGGAAGTAAATTCATTTAGGCACAAGTATACATAATTACAATTATTACACGGCACACATAAGTACGATAAAATACTTAAATTACTGGGAACGGTTGAATATACATAATAATATACACTTGGAAAATCTAGATTTTATCTAAAAATAGTTTTTCAGAAAATCTTGAAAATGCTTTAAATCGTCAAAAATGCAATAAAATCAAGTTTTATAGCATTTTTGAATATTTATTAATTATTTTCGAAATATTAGTATCAAACTTGACACGAAAATTACTCCTATGAAAGCAAAAGACTCGGCAGGAGATGCAATATTATCCCATGAAAAGCAGGGCGCCACGAGTACACTGAGAGACAACACAGTAAGTGTCAGGGGCCCAAGACGGCCTGGTCTCAGACCGGGCCGCGGGGGATCGACACCGAAACACCCTCCAGGTATAGGATAACCCCCAAAAAGTAACTTATTTCCATTGGGGTCCTTGTAATATCTTATTATTTAAACCTTAAAAGTTGAAACAACTCAGTAACTCAACTGTGTGAAAATCAGTTACAATTAAAGATATAATAGTAATAAAATAGAGTTGTTTACATTAACATTAAAGAGAGAATCATCTTATAATAACAGCTACATCATTGTTAATTATACTAGAAATCACTCTCCTGCCTTAAAAAAATAATAATATTTACATACAGTTCGTAGGGGTCTGGAACGGATTAATCGTATTTACATACAATCCAATTGGGAAATTAAGTTCGGGTCACGACCAGTTTTGGAACGAATTATGGTCGTGACCAGAGGTTCCACTGTATAAGGAATAAGGTATAAGGAAACATGCCCAAAGTTTCCACCCGGGCCGGGGATCAAACCACGGACACTCAGTGTGAGACGAGAGCATTGTTCATAATCCATTGGACTGAGAAACTTTTGGAATGGGACCTGGAATTCAGATTCAGATTTTTATTTCTTTGCAAGTTTGGAATATGATTGCCAAAGGTAGTTTACAATGTGTAATTACAATAATGAATTCATAGTCTGCTGCTACTTTATTTTGTAATTTTATCATTATAGCTTATACCTAGTTAATACTCTAGTTCATTCTAGCTTAATACATAGTCAACACGAATTTCATTATGTTTATTAGTTTCTTCAGTCTACTTGAGCAACATGCATTAGCTATACACTTGTCCAAGCATACCCCTTATTACAGACATCAGTACTGGAACTCAACACACTATACATGATACAAAGAATTACCTTCAAACCTAATGAAGAATGATCACGTCGACCCAGATATAAACCTATATAATCTAACTCCCAATCAAAATTTAATGGAAAGTAATTGCCTTTATTACACAGCATCACAAGCCAGCACTGTCCTAAATACTGATACAAATATTACAATTCTTAATTACAATATCAGGTCCCTACAATATCAGGTCCCTACAATATCAGGTCCCTACAATATCAGGTCCCTACAATATCAGGTCCCTACAATATCAGGTCCCTACAATATCAGGTCCTTATGATGACCTCCTGGCACTCCTTGATACCCTTAAGACAACCTTCTCCTGTATTATTCTTACTGAAACCTGGCTAGCAGGCCATAACAGATATATACTCAATACCAGGATACACTGCAATCCACAACTGCAGACCAAACCAAATTGGTGGTATTGCAATCTATTACTCCCAAAGAAACTATCTTGTTATAACATTACCTGCTTTAACCTGGAGTTTACCTGGAGAGAATTCCAGGGGTCAACGCCCCGCGGCCCGGTCTGTGACCAGGCCTCATGTTGGACCAGAGCCTGATCAACCAGGCTGTTACTGCTGGCCGCACGCAGTCCAACGTACGAACCACAGCCTGGCTGGTCAGGTACCGACTTTAGGTGCCTGTCCAGTGCCTGCTTGAAGACAGCCAGGGGTTTGTTGGTAATCCCCTTATATATGCTGGGAGGCAGTTGAACAATCTTGGGCCCTGACACTTATTGTGTTGTCCCTCAACGTGCTAGTGGCACCCTGCTTTTCATTGGGGGATGTTACATCGCCTGCCGAGTTTTTGCTTTCGTAGGGAGTGATTTTCGTGTGCAAGTTTGGTACTAATCCCTCGAGAATTTTCCACGTGTATATAACAATGTATCTCTCCGCCTGCGTTCTAGAGAGTACAGGTTTAGAAACTTCAAGCGTTCCCAGTAATTGAGGTGGTTTATCGCAGTTATGTGTGCCGTGAAGGTTCTCTGCACATTTTCAAGGTCAGCAATTTCACCTGTCTTGAAAGGTGCAGTTAGTGTGCAGCAATATTCCAGCCTAGATAGAACAAGCGATTTGTAAAGTGTCAACTCCCAATTCAAGACTCTTCTCAAAAATCACCTACTCACCCTATACTAAATATCATACTGTAACAAACTTTCAAACCCAATGTTATTTTACTTAAGATAATCTCAGTTTTATATTGTCATCCTCCTTAACACTTGTTGCAATTTCATATCATCATATTGTCATTTAAAATAGTATAGTATCATCATTTTGTTAATTTGAAATAAAATATATAACTAGAAGAAATAAATTTCTCAGTATTGGGTCGCTCACCATGCCCAGCCCTTCTAGGGCAGGGTAGGTGCCAAGGCTGGAGCTTGCTACCATCTGCGGCTCGCAAGCCTGCCCTTCCCGTCAGCCTCCTTGGGGCGGGGAAGGTGGCAGACCAGAGGGGCCTGGCAACTATCTACCTACCTGCCTCGTGCTTGTGGGCAAATATGGCTAGGCCTAGGACTAGTTGGTCCCACCGCTGAGGTGTACCCTCTCCCATGGGAGACTAAGGTCTCTGCTACTCCCACGCCAGGGAGCCGGAGCCGGGTCGCCATCTGGTAAAGACCCGGGCCGGGAGATTTCCCGTTGAATCAACACCTCCTCCTCTTCCTCTCTAGTATTATAAATTTACTAGTATAGCATCAACATATTGTAACTTGAAATAAAATATACAACTAGAAAAAACTCAACCAATTTCTCTAGTATTGTCTTTTAATAGTATGTATAATCATATTGTAATTTGAAATAATATATAACTAGAATAAACTCAATCAATTTTTCTAGTATTAAGTACTTAGTGAATAAGTCTTTAGAATAAGCTGCCCCTAATGCCATGGCATGCCAGTGGCTCTCCTTGCATTACAGTTTTATAATTGTAACTACCAATAACTATGTATACTTGTAACTTGTATCGAAATAAAAATATTATATTATATTATTATTATTATTATTATTAACATGGGCTTTGCATCCCTGGTTTTTAAGGTTCTCATTATCCATCCTGTCATTTTTCTAGCAGATGCGATTGCTACGGTGTTATCGTCCTTGAAGGTGAGATCCTCTGACATGATCACTCCCAGGTCTTTGACATTAGTCTTTCGCTCTATTGTGTGGTTGGAATTAGTTTTGTACTCCGATGAGATTTTAATTTCCTCACGTTTTCCGTATCTGAGTAATTTAAATTTCTCATCATTGAACTTCATATTGTTTTCTGCAACCCATTTAAAGATTTGGTTTATGTCTGCTTGGAGTCTTGCAGTGTCTTCAACAATGAATGCGGAGAATATATCTTTGCAAATTTTACTGTAAAAAACCTTAAGACTCCTATAACAATCGGTACCATTTACTGGATGCCTCATACTAATATAACAAATTTTAGCGATAAATTAAAGACACTAATAACATACAACTAAATGAACAAGCAGCACCTTCTCATTGCTGGAGACTTCAACATTAACCTTGGCCTCACAGATGACCAGCCAATAACTGACTTCATCAACAATATGAACAACACACTTCTCATACCAACTATTACTAAACCAACCAGGCTGACTGAGACAAGTGCAACCATAATTGACCATATATGGACCAATATACTAGCCCCCTTAAATCAGGGATAATTACAGACAGCACTACAGACCACTACCCACCTTCTTCTTAACAAACATTAATAAACCACCACTGGAATACAAACAAAGTTTACTTTAGACTTCATGACGAGGCCTCCATAAGTAACTTCACAGCAGAGCTAGGGTTGGTTGACTGGCCTACTGAATTCTCCAGTGCTAATGGTATCGATGATTGCACAGACATATTTCTTAATAAATTACTTAGACTATACAACAAACATTGTCCCATAAAAATGAAACAGATTACGAACAAACGGCTAGGTTGCCCATGAGCTAACTAACAGCATACTAAGATCCATTGATAAGAAACATCAATATGAAAAGCAATATAGACAGGGCCTAATACCCAAAAATACTATTAAACACTATGCATAAGCTCTCACCACACTAATAAGAAAGGCCAAGCAATTGTTCTACTCCAGCAGATTCACCGAAACAAGAAGAGATATAGAAAAGACCTGGAAAACACTCTCTCAGATTCTGGGCACCCACAAACTGAAAAAAACTAGGGATATTGTCCTAACTAAACCGAATGAAACACAACTACAGCCTATTGATACAGCTAATAAGTTGAATGACTTCTTCTCAACCATAGGATCAAATCTCGCCAGTAAAATCCCAGGTACCAATGCCCACAAGTGATTACTTAGATGGAAATTTCCCAACCTCCTTCTATCTTGCATCTACCGAACCCACTGAAGTCACCATGATTATAAAGTCACTTAAGAATAAATCAGGGAATCTGTCTCAAGTCCCACCACTATTGTACAAGCGAGAGGTGGTGACCCCACAGATGTAAATAACTACAGGCCAATCTCAAA
>WNWK01040872.1:0-16753 GCA_009830355.1 Cherax destructor
TTATCTTGTTCGGTTTTGTCATCTTGAAAATCAAGATATTCATCAAGTCGAGTGTGCATGTTGTTATTCCAGTCCTTGATTGCTTCTTCCACCTTCATATTCAGGGTTGTTATTTGATCGGTGTGACTGGTTATAGCTGTTTGCAGAGTATTTTCTGTGTCAGTATTTCCCGATGTAATCTTCTCTTCAAGGTTTTGGATCTTGATCTCGAGGTTAGTTAGCTTGGATTCATATTTCACTAGTTTTGCTTTGATGTCTTTGTTTTCAGCTTCAAGGGCAATGATGTATTCCCTAATAGTATCAGGATGGAATCCTACAAAGCTGGTGGGGTTGGAGGGAGAGTCAGCCATGTTCGGTGTTATTGTTGTTGTCGGGACCCGGGCGGGGGTGTGGGGGGCTGTTGATGCACCGGCTTTCTGCTGTGTAGACATGTTGAGTTTCAGAGTCCTTAGCGTTGGTTTCTTGTTACTGTTGTTGGTTCCTCTGCGAGTTCCGCTCATAGTATCACTAGTGAAGCTATGGAGGAGGCTTTATTTCCTTTAGCTTGGGTTAGGCGTTCGTCTGGCAGCGGGGGCGATGTTTGGGTTTGCAGGGCTGTCTTCCTTAGATCTTCAATTTTGTTAAGGTTTGGGTAGCATTTCTAATATTCTTGGATCATTTTGTGATCTACGTGGGTTTGTGTAGTTGTACCGTCTTCGCATTTGCCACACTCGTCTTACGCACGGGTATCTCATGGAGGCTCCCTGCCCCCTCTGTGAGCATTGTCAGGTTCCAGTGTCTGTTCGACATACAGTGGACCCTCGGTTAACGAAAAAATTCATTGCAGAAGCCTGCTCAAGTGCCATTACCGAGCAATTTACGTCCTTAAGAAATAATGTCATGTAGGTTAGTCTATTTCAGACCCCCAAAACTACACTTCCACAAGAACTTACAAAATTATACTTACATAATTGCCGATTTCCGGGTGATTCGTTAACCGAGGGTCCACTGTATTCCGTTGGACTGTCCACTTTATCAACGAGCGCCAGAATTTACCTCCAACGGCGTCTTCGCTCTGCGGCCTTTCTTTACCTTCCCTTCTTGCTGATGGACCCTCCTTTAATCCTGACTCTCGTTGACTTTTTGACAGAAACTGACTTACTACACAAACTCTGAAGATTATACCTTTAGCACCTCCCTCAGTCCCTTCTACCTCAATCTCTTGCTACCCTCTATCCCTGCACTATCCACTGTCCTGCTGCACTCCATACCCTACTAATCATCCATCTCCCTCTTACAACCCATTCTCCCAGCATCCTGCAATAACCTGCAGTGCTGTATGACCCTTGTGGTTTTAGCGCTTCTATTTGATTATAATAATAATGTCAAATGTCATCACTGTAATTACTGGACTGATAAGAAGAGATAAGACTATGGCTCACCCCTCTCGTGAAATGTCACCAAGTCATTAGTGGAGATCAGATGAGATAAGGCAGTGACACAAATTATTATTATTATTATTATTATTATTATGCACCATTATTATTATTATTATTATTATTATGCACCATTATTATTATTATAATTATTATTTTTATTATTATTATTATTATCATTATTATTCACTATCATTATTATTATTATTTTTATGCACTATCATTATTATTATTATTATTTAAGTACAATTTTAGTACCTAATATTAGTGTCAGAACACAGATTGGCTATGAAATCACAAGAACTACTATAAATTGTGATTATGAGAACATGAAAATGATATAAAATAATAAAATAAAGTGAAAAAAAGATATATCGGCAACGATTCTGCAAGCGGCAGGACTCCTGTTGCTGTCAGGTGAGCATCCAGTGCCAACTTCTCCGCCTCATATCTCGGTAACTACTGACCCAAATTTTTATTTTTTATCCTATAACACTTAAAAAAATGTGCTCTTTATTTCTATAAAAAAATATTTTTTTTTTTCAAAAGATTCGGGGCACTGGGCGAGCTAACGTAAATATACGTTTGGACCATTTAAGGGTTAAATGGGCTGCAGAAAACAATATGAAGTTCAATGATGAGAAATTTAAATTACTCCGATATGGAAAATGTGTGGAAATTTAAATCTCATCGGACTATAAAACAAATTCCAACCACAATAGAGCGAAAAACAAATGTCAAAGACCTGGGAGTGATTATGACAGAGGATCTCACCTTCAAGGACCATAACTCTGTAGCAATCCCATCTGCTAGAAAATTGACAGGATGGATAATGAGAACCTTCAAAACCAGGGATGCCAAGCCCATGTTGCACCTTTCAAGGCAGGCAAAATTGCTGACCTAGAAAATGTACAGAGAACTTTCACGGCATGCAAAACTGCGATAAACCACCTCAATTACAGGGAACGCTTGAAGTTCCTAAACCTGTACTCCCTGGAGCACTGGCAGGAGAATACATTATTATATACACTTTGAAAATCCTAGGGGGATTAGTACCAACCAGGCTGACTGAGACAAGTGCACCCATAATTGACCATACATGGACCAATATACTAGCCCCCTTAAATCAGGGATAATTACAGACAGCACTACAGACCACTACCCCTCCTTCTTAACAAAGGGATGGAATAACAAATAAATATGAAGAGTGGAATGAAAGAATAGATGAGAAGTCCCCAGACATCATAGCAGTCACAGAAACGAAACTCACTGAGGCAATAACAGATGCAATCTTCCTACAGGGATATCAGATCCTGAGGAAAGTTAGACTGGGCTATATTGTGTACATTAACGTTGAAAACGTTAATGTACACAACGTAATCAAGTCTTTCATCAAAATGGATATTTCTGGAGGATCCATTTCAAATTTGATGAAAAAGTTTTCAAAGAAATAAATAACATGAGTCACTCCCTACGAAAGCAAAAAACTCGGCAGACGATGTACCATCCCCCAATGAAAAGCAGGTGTGCCACTAGCACATTGAGAGACAACACAATAAGTGTCAGGGGCCCAAGACTGTTCAACTGCTTCCCAGCATACATAATAGGGATTACCAATAGATCCCTGGCAGTCTTCAAGCAGGCACTAGACAGGCACCTAAAGTCGGTACCTGACCATCCAGGCTATGGTTCGTACATTGGACTGTGTGTGGCCAGCAGTAACAGCCTGGTTAATCAGGCTCTGATCCAACATGAGGCCTGGTCACAGACCGGGCTGCAGGGGCGTTGACCCCTGGAACTCTCTCCAGGTAAACTCCAGGTACTCCAGATGCCTCTAACTCTCCATTTAATAACTCTTCTCTCCCATTTTTAACTGACAAATCCATTTTTACCCTAGGCTTTCTCAACTTATTAATCTCACTCCAAAAATTTTTCTTATTTTCAACAAAATTTGTTGAAAACATCTCACCCACCCTCTCATTTGCTCTCTTTTTACATTGCTTCACCAATTTCTTAACCTCTCTTTTTCTCTCCATATTCTCCTCCCTCCTTGCATCACTTCTACTTTGTAAAAACCTCTCATATGCTAACTTTTTCTCTTTTACATCTTTACATCATCATTCCACTAATCACTCTTCTTCCCTCCCACCTCACTTTCCTATAACCACAAATTTCTGCTGAACACTCTAACACTATATTTTTAAACTTAACCCATACCTTTTCTACCCCATTGCCTATACTCTCACTAGCCCATCTGTCCTCCAAAAGTTGTTTATATCTTACCCTAACTGCCTCCTCCTTTAGTTAATAAATCTTCACTACTCTCTTACTTGCTGTTTCCATTCTCCTTGTATCCCATCTACCTTCTACTCTCACAGTAGCTACAACTAAAAAGTGATCTGGTATATCTGTGGCCCCTTTATAAACATGTACATCCTGAAGTCTACCCAACAGTCTTGTTTTTTTTTTATTTACACATAGGCCATTTCCCACCAAGGCAGGGTGGCCCGACAAAGAAAAATTTTCATCATCACTCACTCCATCACTGTCTTGCCAGAGCCATGCTTACACTACAGTTATAAAACTGCAACATTAACACCCCTTCTTCAGAGTGCAGACACTACTTCCCATCTATCTACAAGACTCAAGTCCGGCCAGCTGGTTTACCTGAATCCTTTCATAAATGTTACCTTGCTCACACTCCAGCAGCACATCAAGTCCTAAAAACCATTTGTCTCCATTCACTCCTATCAAATACGCTCACAATTGCTGGAAGTCCAAGCCCACCGCACACAAAACCTCCTTTACCCCCTACCTCCAACCTTAGGAAAACTCCTACCCTGCCTTCCCTCCACTACAGATTTATACACTCTTGAAGTCATTCTATTTCATTCCATCCTCTCTACATGTCTGAACCACCTCAACAACCCCTCCTCAGCCCTCTGGATAATAGTTTTAGTAATCCTACACTTCCTCCTAATTTCCAAACTACGTACATTCTCTGCATTATAATCACACCACACATGCCTTCAAATATGACATCTCCACTGCCTCCAGCCTTCTCCTTGTTGCAACATTCACAACCCATGCCTCACACCTATACAAGATTGTTGGTAAAACTATACTCTCAAACATTCCCTTCTTTGCTTTCATGTATAAAGTTCTTTGTCTCCACAAACTCCTCAGTTCACCACTCACATTTTTACCCTCATCAATTCTATGATTTACCTCATCCTTCATAGACCCATCTGCTGACATGTCCACTCCCAAATATCTGAATACATTCACCTCCTCCATACTCTCTCCCTCCAATCTGATATCAATCTCTCGTCACCCAACTTTTTGTTATCCTCATTTCCTTACTCTTTCCTATATTCACTTTTAATTTCCTTCTTTACATACCCTACCAAACTCATCCATCAACCTCTGCAATTTTTCTTCAGAATCCCCCAAAAGCACAGCAACTGTGACAACTCTCACTTTGTGTTAGATTATTTATCTTTTAACCCCACACCTCTTGCCAACAGCCGAGCATTCACTTCTCTTACAACTCCATCTATAAATATATTAAACAACCATGGTGACATCATCACATCCCTGTCTCAGTCCCACTTTTACTGGGAAATAATCTCCCTCTCGCCTACATACTCTAACCTGAGCCTCACTATCCTCATAAAACTTTTCACCGCTTTCAATAACCTACCTCCTATTCCATACATTTGCAACATCTGCCACATTGCCCCCTATCTACCCTATCATATGCCTTTTCCAAATCCATAAATGCCACAAACACCTCTTTACCCTTATCAAAATATTGTTCACCTATATGTTTCACTGTAAACACTTGGTCAACACACCTCCTACCTTCCTAAAGCCCCTTGTTCATCTGCTATCCTGCTCTCCATCTTACTCTTAATTCTTTCAATAATAACTCTACTGTACACTTTCCCAGGAATACTCAACAGACTTATTTCCCTATAATTTTTACACTATCTTCTGTCCCCTTTGCCTTTATACAAAGGAACTATGCATGCTTTCTGCCAATCCTAGGTACCTTACCCTCTTCCATACATTTATTAAATAAAAACACTAACCACTCCAAAACTATATCTCCACCTGTCTTTAACATTTCTATCTTTATCCCATCAATCCCAGCTGCTTTACCCCTTTCATTCTACTCACTGCCTCACGAACTTTCCCCACAGTCACAACTGGTTCTTCCTCACTCCTATAAGATGTTATTCCTCCTTGCCTTATACATGAAATCACAGCTTCCCTATCTTCATCAACATTTAACAATTCCTCAAAATATTCCCTCCATCTTCCCGATACCTCTAACTCTCCATTTGATAACTCTCCTCTCATTTGCTCTCTTTTACCCTTTCATTTGCTCTGTTTTTACATTGCTTCACCACTTTCTTAACCACTCTTTTTCTCTCCATATACTACTACTCCTCCTTACATCATTTCTATTTTGTAAAAACCTTTGTATGCTAACTTTTTCTCTTACTACTCTCTTTACATCATCATTCCACCAATCGCTCTTCTTCCCTCCGCACCCACTTTCCTGTAACCACAAACTTCTGCTCAACACACTAACACTATATTCTTTAACCTACCCCATACCTCTTCTACCCCACTGCCTATATTCTCACTAGCCCATCTGTCCTCCAACAGTTGTTTATTTCTTACCTGAACTGCCTTTAGTTTATAAATCTTCACTTCTCTCTTACTTGCTGTTTCCATTCTCCTTGTATCCCATCTACCTTTTACTCTCACTGTAGCTACAACTAAAAAGTGATCTGATATATGTGTGGCCCCTTTATAAACATGTACATCCTGAAGTCTACTCAACAGTCTTTTATCTACCAATATGTAGTCCAACAAACTACTGTCATTTCGCCCTACATCATATCTTGTATACTTTTTTATCCTCTTTTCCTAAAATATGTATTACCTATAACCAAACCCCTTTCTATACAAAGTTCAATTAAATGCTCCCCATTATCATTTACACCTGGTACCCCAAACTTACCTACCACCCTCTCTAAACGCTTCTCCTACTTTAGCATTTAGGTCTCCTACCACGATTACTCTCTCACTTGGCTCTAAAGTTCCTACACACTCACTGAACATCTCCCAAAATCTCTCTCTCTCTCCTTTACACTCTTCTCCAGGTGCATACACACTTATTATGACCCACTTTTCACATCCGACCCTTATTTTAATCCTCATAATCCTTGAATTTATACATTTATGTTCCCTCTTCTCTCTCCATAACTGATCCTTCAACATTATTGCTACCCTTCCTTAGCTCTAACTCTCTCAGTTACTCCTGACTTAATCCCATTTATTTCTTCCCACTGAAACTCGCCTACCCCTTCAGCTTTGTTTCACTTAGAGCCAGGACATCCAGCTTCTTTTCTTTCATAACATTAGGAATCATCTGTCTCTTATCATCTGCACTACATCCACGCACATTCAAACATCCCAATTTAATAAAGTTTTAACTTATCTTGTTTTTAGTAATTTTTACAGGAAAAGGGTTACTAGCCCATTGCTCCCGGCATTTAGTCACTTCTTACGACTCGCATAACTTACAGAGGAAGAATTCTGTTCCACTTCCCCATGGAGATAAGCAGAAATAAACAAGAACAAGAACTAGGACGAAAAATAGAAGAAAAACCCAGAGGGGTTAGTATATATGTATACAGGTATCCCTCAACATTCCGAGGTTAGGGGATCAAGAGCCTCATGAATGTTGAAAAATTGCGAATGTTTGGTGCCCCAATATATTGTAGGAAATAGTATAATAGCATTTACGTACTTAGTCTAACAATACTGCTTCCTTAAGTTGAAAGTTCTCATAAAACACATGAAAACATTGTAAAATATTGTACTATATACATACATGTTGTAGTGACATGGGCTGGCTGTGGAGGGAGGCCTGTAATAGTATAATTATACAATATTTTATAGTGTTGTGAAGCGTCATGGGGAATCACTAGTTACTGACACACTGCTGCTTCTCCCACTGCTGTAGCTCCGCCCACTTTATTATGATGCCAAATGTTGAATTAAATATGTATATTAGAAGAAAAATAAAATAAAAATGAAACTCCAACTTCATAACTTATTTTAATTTGCATAACTCATATATTTTAGAAAATAATAAAAACTAAAATACACATACAACGAGTTAAGCTTACAGAAAAATACATTAAATTCACCATCTAACATCGTTATGAAGTGGGAGGAGCTAAATGAGGGAGGGAGGTGAGCAGTAGTATTCAGTGTCTGGTGAGTCGTGATGGGTGATGCATGTTAGCCGTGGCGCTAATAAAATGTTGTGTAATTACACTAATATTAGTAATAAAGGTAATCTATCTATTACATTTATTCCAAATTGATATCAGAAACATGATAAATACCCTAGAACTGTAATAAAGATGCTGAAATGAATAATATATGCCATCTAACATCATTATGAAGTGGGAGGAGCTATTGGAGATGGAGCGGCAGCAGTAACATTCAGTGTCTGGCGAGTCATGAGTGATGGATATTAGCCTTAACGCTAATGAAATGTTGTGTAATTACACTAATACGTATTAGTATTAAAGTTATCTATCTTTTTTCACTCTTGTCATAAGAAAAAATGCAAAATAGCACAAGTAAGTTTATTCAGGTATACACAAATACAGTTACATAGATTATCATACATAGCAGCATATGTGTAGAGAACTTAGGATAACCCAAAAAGTCAGAGAGTGACTTATTTATTATTAGAATAATAATTATAATTTATAATCATAAAACATCATAAAATATTGCACTATATATATATATACACATACATGTTATATATATATATACATACATATTATATATATACATACATGTTATATATATATATACATGTTATATAGTATATACATAAAGTTATACTATATAGTTTAATAAATAATGAACAAACAATGATGACTTGTGATGATGATGACAATGATGATGGTGATGATAGTTAGCCATGCAGTTACTGATGACAGTTGAATGGAGGTGATTATATGGAGTGTAACTGCATGGTATGACGAGTCTAGTGTGTGGATTCTAACTCATCACTGCCGACAGGTTGAGGTTCAGGTGAGGCAGTAGGGGTAGTGGCAGGCTTCCTTGTGAAGAGCATTGTGATGGCCAACTGAGACCGTTTCCTCTTCATATCTACAAACAGAGTTTTGTAGGGAATTATGCTCCTATCAATGTCGTTCATCACCTTCAAAGCCCTCAACATCGATGGGTCTATGTCATAACAAAATTGTTTGAGCTGTGCTGTCATTCTCATCGCTTGCCCTAGTTTTTCAAGGGTGAGGGCTTTAGGTTGATTGGCCTGAGCAACTCTCTTCATCCTCACTCTCTGCCTGCACAATCTCCAACAACTCTTCATCATTCAGGCCCAGTGCATGTTCTTCAACCAGTTCTCTCACCTCACCCTCCTTCTTGTCCTCGAACCCTTCACCACCAACTAGCCTTGCTAACTCCACAGTCTTCCTCACAGCTTTGTTAACCTCGTCCTAAGGAGCAAATCCAACAAATCACAGACACACTCTGGCCACAAAGCCCTCCAACAACCCATCACCATATGAGGTTGCAAACCTTGACACTATCATTCAATACTGAGAGGCAATCAGCGATGGTAAATTTCTTCCAGTATTGAGTGACACTCATATCTGGATCTGCATCGAACACAGCATGGGCCTTTGCATTGACCTTCGTGTGTAGTAGGCTTTAAATGTAGCTATCACACCCTGATCAAGAGGTTGTATCAGGAGGTTGTGTTTGGCGGCATGAACACAACTTCAACATCGTCAAACATTCCCTCCAGTGATGGTGGGTGACCTGGAGCATTATCAAGAAGCAGGAGGATTTTTTTTTGGGGGGCCCCTTCTCTTGTAGATACCCCCTCCTCCATCGGGAAGCAGGGGTAAAACAGTCCAAAAAGTGACGTTGGTGGTCCATGTTTTGGTTGTTCTAAATACTGAAGGGATTCTTTTCGTCCCTTCAGTGCTCGGGGGTTGGAAAATTTATAAATAAAGCCTGGTTTTATCATGCCCACGCGTTGCACATAGCATTAATGTGCATGGGCCCCGCGCCGAACCTGGGGCAGTCTTCCCTTGGGGTTCTGGCAGGCATCTTCCCAAACCAGGGCTTTTCATCCATATTCCACCCTGTTCAGGCAAGTACCCCTTCTCATCGTGTTTTTTTAAAAGGCCGGGAATGCAGCGGGGGGGCGGTCTCCCCTAACATTCCCCCTCATCTTCAGGTTGTGCGGGAAAACCGTCTCAAAATTTTCAAACCATCCTTTCGCTGGAAAGTCAGGATGGGTAGGTTCTGAGCTGGTGCTGCCTCATTCTGCCCGTATCATCAAAGCTTTCGCTTTCACGAACCCCATTGCTGTCTGGGGGATTTCCCTTTTTTTTTTGGTCTGAAATCCAAAAAATAATGCCATTCCATCTTAGACACCCACTGTATTTGTGACCTTGCTTGGCTGAAGGGGGGGCAGTAGATGCTGTCCCCCCTTATCTTGGCCTCTTTTTTCTTGATAGAGCGCACTGTGTTTTGTTTACTTTAAATAATTTTCCAGTGGCAGAACTGCTCAAAACCCCTACACTTGTCTAGCAAGTTCCCTTCTGCCCCAGTTCTGACTTTTTTTGGCGTGGGTATTGGCTCATAAATAGCGGTTGCTGCTCGCTTGGGGGCCATACCTGCACCACTACCCAGGGAAGGCCCGCAACACAGCGGCGTGAAGGGGGACTGGTGAGTGAGCTGGCTGCAGGTCAAAAGGAGGTGTAGGGACACAAAAACAACACAGAGATGTGAAGAGTAGCTGGACAATGACTGAGTGGTGATGATGGTGGGGTGGGCTGGGCCCCGGGTGGAAGGATGGTAGGAATGGGGGGTGGGGAAATTTGAATATAATTTGGCCTGGGAATTTGGCAGCGGGGAAATTTGGGATGGGGCGGATAAAAATTTGGGGGGTTTGGCGGGGGGAAATTCGCGAATGTGGGGCCCCGCAAAAGTAAAAAGAAAGTTGGGGGATACCTGTTTTGCTTTTACATGCATGTGTAGTGGCCTAAGGTAGTAAAGTGCAAGACATACCTGTAACCTTGCATGTTTTGAAAAAAAAGAGACCAGCAATCCTCCATCATGCAAAACAATTACAGGCTTATTTTTTCACAATCATTTAGGGGTAGTACCCCCCTAGGTGGGTGCTTCTCCACCTACACCTGTGGTATTGCTTTTTTATCCCAGGACATTTTAAAAAAGCCTAGTATATAATGTGTAGGGGGGTAGCAAGAGGGGGTTACATCCTCCCCCATACCTAACTCCCCAACTTTTCCCCTCCCATATTAAGACCATTAAGACTCAAATTTTTTAAAGGAAAGTAATGAGTGTCTGTTTTCATTTTTTCTCTGGGAGTAAATGACTAGTTTTAAAATTTTTTAAAATTGAGAAAAAAAAAGCCAGACTGACCCCAAAAGCTGTGCGGGGGCATGCGACATGGGCCCGGACAGGTCGGGTCGCACGGGGACGTCGCTCGGGAAAAATTTGCTGAAAAACGGTTCTAAACTCGAAGTACTTTTCCAGGCCGTACAAACGGGGGGTTTCCCAGTGTATTTCATCTTGTTAAAGGAGTTGCATTAAACTGGCTTTACTGAACCCTCTTACTGATATTTTCCTCTCACCTTTGTAGTGTTTTTTTCCCATACAGGTGTGACTCTTTTTGTAAAACTGTATAATAATAATATGTTGCATTTTTTAAATTTTTTGTATCAAAAGCCAAAAAAGATAATGATGGAGTGATGATGACGTTTTTTCTTTTTCTGATCCCCCAACCATGGTGGGAAAAAACCCCTTTTATTTAAAAAAATAGCTTTTATTATGCAAAAAATTTTAGCTATGAATTAGAACATATAAATCTGTAGTGGAGGAAAGCTGGTAGGATTTTTCCCAAAAAAATTGGAAGGGGGGATAGAGGAGGTTTTGTCTGAAAGGGGCTTGGACCCCAAGCAGGTATGTGTGAACATGATAAAGGGGGAGGCAAGGGTTTTGGGACAGACTTGGATTGAAGTGTGAGCTAGAAAACATTTGTAAAGACATTTGGGAAACTTTAATTGAACTTGAGTTCTGGAGGTGGGAAGTACAGTGCCTGCACTCTGAAGGAGGGGAAAGGTGGGAAGTACAGTGCCTGCATCTGAAGGAGGGTGAAGGGGGGGAAGTACAGGGCCTGCACTCTAAAGGGGGGGTGGAGGTGGGAAGCACGTGCCTGCACTCTGAAGGAGGGGAAGGGGGGAAGACAGTGCCTGCACTCTGGGGGGTGGAGGTGGGGCAGTGCCTGCACTCTGAAGGGGGGTGGAGGTGGAAGACAGTGCCTGCACTCTGGGGGGGTGGGGGGGAAGTACAGTCCCTGCACTCTGAAGGGGGGGTAAAGGGGGGAAGTACGTGCCGATTTGAAGGAGGGGGGGAGGTGGGAAGTACAGTGCCTGCCTCTGAAGGGGGGGTGGAGGGGGGGGGTAAAGTGCCTGCACTGTGAAGGAGGGATAGGGGTGGAAGTACAATGCCTCCTCTCTAAAGGGAGGGGGTGGGGGTGAGAAGTACAGTGCCTGCACTCTGAAGGAGGAGGGAGGGGGGAAGTAGTGTGTCTGCTTGAAGGGGGGGGAAAGGGGGGAAGTCCTTGACTGAAAAATGGGTGATGGTAGGAAGTAGGGGTGCATGCACTCTGAAGGAGGGTGGTGGTGTAAACCAAGTGACTCCCTCTGAAGGATGGGGAAATTTACATTTTGGATGAAATTGAAGTGTAATATCAGCCCTCCTCTTGAAAGCAGTGATGGAAAAGTGTTTCTTCTTTTTAGTCCTTTACCTCAGTGGTGGCAAAAAAATAATAATATTAATTATAATTAATTATTATAAAGGTATAAATTTTCAATTTTTTTTTTGCAGGTGTTTGATACCAGAGACTGGCCTTTTAGTTGATGAAGGGCATCCCGGTAAAGAAGGTGGCACTTGGGGTCAAATACAGGTCATCCTGGTACAAGAAGGTGGGGGCACTTGTAGTGTCAATATTCAGGGCATCCCGGTACGAAGGTGGCATTTAGGGCAGAACTACAGGTCATCCTGGTACAAGAAGGTGGCACTTTTGGGATCAATACTGCAGGTCGTCCCGTCGAAGGTGGTACTTGTAGTGTCAATACTGCAGGTCATCCTGGTACAAGAAGGGGGCACAGTGTTAAAACTGCGGGCATCCTGGGCAAGAAGGTGGTACTTGTAGTGTCAATACTACTGCAGGTCATCCCGGTACAAGAAAGTGGTACTTGTAGTGTCAAATAGGTCATCCTGGTACAAAAAGGTGGTCTTTAGTGTCAATACTCAGGTCATCCTGGTACAAGAAAGGTGGTACTTGTAGTGTCAATCTGAGGTCATCCTTTCAAGAAGGTGGTACTTGTAGTGTCAATACCCGCAGGTCATCCTGGGAAGGTTACTTGTAGTGTCAATACACAGGTTATCCTGGTGAAGGTGGTACTTGTATTTTAAAACTGCGGTCATCCTGGTACAAGAAGGTGGGACTTGTAGTGTAATAAGGTCATCCTGGTACAAGAAGGTGGTACTTTGTGTCAATACTGCAGGTCATCCTGGTACAAAAAGGGGGAACTTGTATTAATTTAGGGCATCCTGGTAAAGAAGGTGGTACTTGTAGTGTCAATACTGCAGGTCATCGGGGTACAAGAAGGGTAAGATAAGATAAAATTTCTTTGGGTTTTTTGGAGGGGTTGCCACCCCGGTTAAAAAAATCAGTGCGTCATCGAGGCCTGTCTGTCTTATTTCCATTTTAATCTTGTCCCCCCGGATGCGACCCACACCAGTGACTAAAACCCCGGGCCTTTTGCTAGGTGAACATGACAACAGGTGTAAGGAAAACCCTCGAAATGTTTCCACTGGGGCGAACCCGGGCCCCCCGTGTGTGGCAAGCTCTGCCACCAGACCACTGCAGGTTATCCTGGTACAAAAAGGGGGACTTGTAGTATCAAACTGCAGGTCGTCCACAGAAGGTGGCTTGTAGTGTCAATACTGCAGGTCATCCTGGTACAAGAAGGTGGCACTTGAGGGTTAAATGCGGGGCATCCTGGTACAAGAAGGGGGACTTGTAGTGTCAAATACTGCAGGGCATCCTGGTACAAGAAAGTGGTACTTGTAGTGTCAATAAAGGGCATCCTGGTACAAGAAGGTGGTACTTGTAGTGTCAATACTACAGGTCATCCTGGTCAAGAAAGGGGGTATTGTAGTGTCAATACGCGGTCATCCTGGTACAAAAAGGTGGTACTTGTGTGTCAATACTACTGCGGTCATCCTGGTACAAGAAGGTGGCTTGTAGTGTCAAATACAGGTTATCCTGGTACAAGAAGGTGGATTTGTGTGTTAACACTGCAGGTCATCCTGGAAAGAAGGGGGTACTTGTAGTGTCAAACTGCAGGTCATCCTGGTACAAGAAAGGGGGTCTTGTGTGTCAATCGCAGGTCATCCTGGTACAAAAAAGGGTGAATTTAGTGTCAAACGCAGGTCATCCTGGTACAGAAGGTGGTACTTGTAGTGTCAAAACTGCAGGTCATCGGGGTACAAGAAGGTAAGATAAGATAAGATAAAAATTTTTTTGGATTTTTAACCGGGAGCCACCCAGGGTAACCCAAAAAGTCAGTGCGTCATCGAGGGCCCGTCTGTCTTATTTCCATTGGGGTCCTTAATCTTGTCCCCCCGGGGTCACCCCACCAGTCGACTAACAACCCCGGTACCTATTTGCTGCTGGGGAACATGACAACAGGTGTGGAAAAAAAATCGAAATGTTTCCACTCGCCCGGGAAACGAACCCGGGCCCTCCGTGTGTGGCAAAACTCTAGCCCCAACCACTGCAGGTTATCCTGGTAAAAAAGGGGGGACTTGTAGTGTCAAAAGCAGGTCATCCTTGGGGGGTACTTGTATTAATCTGCAGATCATCCTGGTACAAAAAGGTGGTACTTGTGGGGTCAATACTGCAGGTCATCCTGGTACAAAAAGGTGGTATTGAGTGTCAACACTGCAGGTAATCCTGGTACAAGAAGGTAGTACTTGTAGAGTCAATACTAATGCGTGCTTATCAGTAAAAAACTGAACAACGGGGTTGGTACTAAAAATTAGTGTCAACAACAGTGTCATAAGGTTAATGTGTCATAAATATCTGAAAGTGTCATCCCAACTATTCCCGAGACATATTATTAGGGAAAATTGTTTTTTCTGTAATAAAATATTCTCAAAAATCTCGGTTAAACAATTTAAATATGTGAGAACTTATTGTTCACTATGTCTAAAATACCTGAAAAACAATTTTTGAGGCCCCAATGTCAATTGTTCATGTAGAAGACCCAATATCAAAATTCACATGAAAAACAATGTGTTGATGCCAAAAAATGTACAGTTGTTATGGGAGCAAATTTTATCCATTCACATGAAAAACAATGTTGGGCAACACAATGTCAGTTGTTCATGTGGGACAATTATATCAACATTCACACTCACTCAAACAATCTTCACAACAATCTCAGTGTGGGTATCAGCCAGGTTTATCGTAGGGAAAAAAAAAACCCTTTAGTGTTCACTTTTCTAAAAAAGGTTTTTTGAAAAAAAATAATTTAGTAAGTCACATGAGAACTCATACTGGGGAGAAGCCATATCAGTGTTCAGTGTCTGAAAGACTTTTTTGGGAAACAAGGTTTGAAAGACACATGAGGACTCACACTGGGGGAAAATATCAGTGTTCAGAAAGTCTGAAAAAATTTTTTGGGGAAAAAAAAGGGTTTTGAAAGAAAATGGGAAATCATACTGGGGGAAACCATATCAGTGTTCAGAATTCTGAAAACTTTTTTAAAAATCAGACTTAAAAAAAACTGAGAACTCATACTGGGGGAAACCCTATCGTGTAAAGAATGCCCGAAAGACTTTTCTAATAAATCAAGTTTGTAATTACATGAGAACTCATACTGGGGGAAACCATATCAGTGTTCAGTGTCTGAAAACTTTTTCAAAAATCCCTTTAGTCACTCCTGAGAACTCATCAAGGCCATATCAGTGTTCAGAAAGTCTGAAAGACTTTTTTGGGAAAAAATTTTAAAAGCCCTAAAAACCAACCCGGGGAGGCATATCAGTGTTCAGAATGTCGAAAGACTTTTTAGAAAATCAGATTTGTAAGTTAGAACTATACTGGAAGCCTATCAGTGTTCAGAATGTCTGAAAGACTTTCTAATAAATCGTTTTGTAAGCACATGAGAACTCATACTGGGGAAAAGCCATATCAGTGTTCAGAATGTCTGAAAGCGTTTCGGGAAAAAAGATTTAGAAAGACACAGAACTCATACTGGAAGAAACCATATCAGGTTTAAAATGTCTGAAAGACTTTTTTAAAAATCACATTTAGTAAGTCCCTGAAACTCATATGGGGGAACCATATCGTGTTCAGAATGTCTGAAAATTTTCAAAAAACGTTTAGTGTACAGGAACTCATACTGGGGAGAAATATCGGGTTTAGAATGTCTGAAAGACTTTTTTTCATAAATCAAGTTTAGTAATTAAAGAACTCATACTGGAGAGAAGCCATATCGTTTCAGAAAGTCTGGGAAAACTTCAAGTCCTGGGAAATCTTAGAGAGGAAGCTTTGTCAAGGTGGGTTATTGCAAAATTAATATTTCTTCCCTACCAAACACTATAAAACCCTTTCCTGTTGGTCCCCTTATTAGTGCTGGCAAGGAGTGTTCGTCCCCTATTACTGTTGGAACCCGTTTGGGCCTTATTCAAATTCAAATTCAAAATTCAAATTCTTTTTTTATGTAATATACAAGGTGGGGGGGGACTTATGTTATCATTAAAATAGATATTACAAGATGGAATAATATGCCTAGGTATGCCTAGGCTTTTCAGGCAGTCTTATGATAGGTCTTCTCAAAACTACACAATGATTATCAGATGAAGGTTAGGTAATTGAGTGATTAACTGGTTTTTCAAAAATTTTGGTACTGGAATTTAAACATTGAGAATTTAAATTAATAAAAGTTGCAATTAGTTTATATATTAATGATAAAGGTGATGTATTGGCATAATATAGTTTCTATATTGAAGTGTCTTAGGGAAACATGACTATTTGATTAAAGCAATAGTTTAAGAATTTGGGTTAGTGTAAATTAAGGGGGGCCAAAATATCAATAATGTATTTTGCTGTGGGTTTTACTGTGCAAAAAGGGGGAAACACAGATATCAATTTTTTGTGT
>WNWK01040873.1:0-16753 GCA_009830355.1 Cherax destructor
ACAACCCCAAATTTGGTGCTAATGTGAGAATCGTGAGAATGATGTACATAGCCTATGTTAGGTCCTTAATTGATTATGCTGCTCCCATGTTGATATTAGCTAGAGAAAGTTCTCTCCGACCCTTGGAGTTAATGCAAAATGAAGCTCTCAGAATTATTCTTGGCTGTCCCAAATCTACAAAGATTGTTGAGATTAACACTGTACGTGGTATTAGAATGTTAAGAAATGAACCAGACACTGTCACAATGAATCTTACTAAATGTCTAGAAGTAAATACTCACAGATCTAAGTGGATTGTGAAAACATGCAATTACATTAAGTTTTACAACCTGCATGAATTGTATCACTGTAGGCAACAAGAGCATTTCACCCCTCCATGGAAGATGTGTTCATTTAATATCACATACCTGCAAGTCCCTCCCAAGAAGCTCATTGCTAGTAATCCCTTCCTTAAATCACTTGTTAAAGCAACTGCTCAAGAAGAAATTTATCGCCTAGCTGGTAGTAATAAGTTATCACAAGTTATATACACTGATGGATCTAAACAGGAGTCTTCTGGCAGGGCTGCATCTGCTCTGGTTGCCACCTCCCTAGTTAAGAACAATAATAAATCTGTTGAACTAGGCATAAGAATTAACAACTGGGCGTCTACACTGCAAACTGAATTGTTTGCAATCCTAATGACACTAAAGCTAACTTATGACACTGAGCTTGACTCTATCATCATTACTGATTCTATGTCATCATTGAAGGCTCTTGACTCATATAATGACTCTAACAGCATGCTCATTGGAGAAGCCAGGTATAGATACTCAAAAATCCGGGACAAAGGAATTAAAGTACATTTGCTATGGATCCCATCACACATTGGATTACTCCTTCAAGATAAAGTTGATATGTTAACCAAGAAGAGTACCCAGAAGGAGAATGTAGAATATAACTTTGGTATATCTGTGTCTAGCATTAGGAATAATATTAGGAGAGAAGTAAATAATGAAAATGATTGTTATAGGAATGCAGTTAGAAGCCTGAGTAGATCTATAACCCACTATGATAACATGAACATAGATAAGTATGTTTATAGAGCAACTTGCAATGTGAACAGACTGACTGATGTTGTAGTGGCCAGGCTTAGGCTTGGCTACAAGTACTTCTGGCAGTTTGGGAGACACACAGATGATGATCAAACTAAATGCAAATTATGTGATCAGGCATATGGTCACTGTCTTGAACACAATGTGCTTAATTGTCCACTTATTGATGAATACAGACATAGACAGTATAATAACCTATGTGACATGTCAAGATATCTTATTAATGAAAATAAGATACCAGATATACTAAGCAAATTCCTCTAAATTTGCTTGTAACAGATAAGTGAACTGTAGATATAAATCCATATGTACAATTGTTAACCCTTTTGGGGCCTAGTTCCTAGGCCTTTTGTGTATCCATATGCTCTTGCGCTACCGTCCACAGGATGGATATGGGGTGCACAATAAACTAGCCACTTCGGTGGCAAAATCTAAATCTTGATGGTTGGTGGAGCATTTAGGATAGCAGAACCATCGTTTACTTTATTAAGAGGTCCGTAATTTTCCCAGCTGCGTGTGGACGGGCTGCTTTGGGAATATGTGTGAGTGTCCTGATACCTGTTGCTTTAATTGCTTCCAAGATATTATCTGATGATATGAGATCTGTTGGAGTGGGTTCAGGTGCCTGAAGTGGCTCTGGGTTATCACTGTCCACAGGAGGACATCCTGAACCCGGGCAGCTACCATGTTTGCGGAGGAAACCATTAGAGTTGAGACAACGAAGCTGTAAACACGACCGACACTTGCCTCTCCGTGCCAGCCGTGCCATTTCCCTGGCTGGTCGCTTCCTCATGACTGGCATTCATCTGGCTAGCTAGACTGTAGGAGTGGAGTACGACACTTTGTTTTATCTTAACACTCTGGTCGGTACATAATACCTCTGATATTCAATAAGTGTCACTTCGTCATGCAAGAAGAAGTGTCTGCGTAAAACTGTAATTCAATGTACGAGTCTCAGAATTAAGTTTCTGAATTAGTTCCATAACATGAGTAATTACGTGAGGTGATTACAAACGACTCACTGAACGGAGTGAGAATCGTTCCCATGGTAAGCCATTTTGGGAATCATTCATATCGGCTTTGAAAGTATTTGAGCTTGAGCTTTGTCACTCCTGGCCATCAGTTAGCTCAAACCTTCATTCTTTTTCCTCTAGTGCTTCATTCTCTTTCCTCTAGTGCTTCATTCTCTTTCCTCTAGTGCTTCATTCTCTTTCCTCTAATGCTTCATTCTCTTTCCTCTAATGCTTCATTCTCTTTCCTCTAGTGCTTCATTCTCTTTCCTCTAATGCTTCATTCTCTTTCCTCTAGTGCTTCATTCTCTTTCCTCTAATGCTTCATTCTCTTTCCTCTAATGCTTCATTCTCTTTCCTCTAGTGCTTCATTCTCTTTCCTCTAATGCTTCATTCTCTTTCCTCTAGTGCTTCATTCTCTTTCCTCTAATGCTTCATTCTCTTTCCTCTAATGCTTCATTCTCTTTCCTCTAATGCTTCATTCTCTTTCCTCTAGTGTTTCATTCACAGGATTTTCTGAAAATATTAAGTCATAAGGCGACAGAGGAAGGCGCCACTCACCTGCAGTTCTAACAAATAACCAGAAACACTGAACTACAATGTGAAATTCAGTCATTATGTAATTTTTCACGGAAGAGAAATCTGTTAAGTTTTTATATTATAAATAATAATGTTATCTCTTTAATAGTAAAAATAGATATTTTTTGCACAAATTGTTTATTTAAACGACAACAGGCAAAATAGGAATATCATTTATTAAGTAAATTATTTTGTAGTTTTCCAGTGTTATCCACCATATTATACCAGTCTAATAAGATTAATTCAGGTAGGTTAATATCTTGACACATTAGGAAGGTAAACTAGTGCTCAAATGGGACCTCAAATACAGAGTTTACAGATGAATTTCAGGTGAGTACCTACTTTACTCAAGGTTGTTTTACATAAATTCTAAAGCATTAAGTGAGCTATACACACACACACACACACACACACACACACACACACACACACACACACACACACACATACACACACATATATATATACACACACATACATACATACATACACACAAGCATACAGCAACTGGCTTCTCGAATTTAATCCCACCAAATGCAAAGTCATGAAGATCGTAGAAGGGCAAAGAAGACCGCCGACAGAGTACAGGCTACGTGGACAAGGGCTACAAACCTCGTCAAAGGAGAAAGACCTCGGGGTGAGTATAACGCCAAGTACGTCTCCGGAAACACACATCAACCAGATAACTGAGGCAGCATATGGGCGACTGGCAAACCTAAGAGTAGCGTTCCGTTACCTTAACAAGGAATCGTTCAAGACACTGTACACCGTGTATGTCAGGCCCATACTAGAGTATGCAGCTCCAGTCTGGAACCCACACCTGGTCAAGCACGTCAAGAAATTAGAGAAAGTGCAAAGGTTTGCGACAAGGTTAGTTCCACAACTCAGGGGTCTGTCCTATGAAGAAAGGTTGAGGGAAATAGGACTAACAACACTGGAGGATAGAAGGGTTAGAGGAGACATGATAACGACATACAAAATACTGCGGGGAATCGACAAGGTAGATAGTGACAGGATGTTCCAGAGAGGGAACACAGAAACAAGGGGGCACAACTGGAAGCTGAATACTCAGATGAGTCAAAGGGATGTTAGGAAGCATTTCTTCAGCCATAGAGTAGTCAGGAAGTGGAATAGTCTAGCGAACGATATAGTGGAGGCGGGAACCATACATAGTTTTAAGATAAGGTATGATAAAGCTCATGGAGCAGGGAGAGCAGAGACCCAGTAGCGGACAGCGAAGAGGCGGGGCCAGGAGCTGAGTCTCGACCCCTGCAACCACAATTAGGTGAGTACAATTAGGTGAGTACAATTAGGTGAGTACACACACAAAGTTAGGGTCACTCCTGAAAGCTATCAGAATTATAGTAAATAGCATTTACTAGCACTTAATAGCATTTACGTAGGTCTAGATGAGTTAAGGCAGGGATGACGGCTAGCTAGTGTGGGGCTCCACCAGTACATACACAACGAACGTGTACACGCAAGTACTCACGTATACTCTCTCTCTCACACACACACACACAGTCCCAATTTTTAAAAAAGGAGACAGACATGAAGCATTAAACTACAGACCAGTGTCACTGACATGTATAGTATGCAAAGTCATGGAGAAGATTATCAGGAGAAGAGTGGTGGAGCACCTAGAAAGGAATGAGCTTATCAACGACAGCCAACACGGTTTCAGGGATGGGAAATCCTGTGTCACAAACCTACTGGAGTTCTATGACAGGGTGACAGCAGTAAGACAAGAGAGAGAGGGGTAATAGATTGCATTTTCTTGGACTGTAAGAAGGCGTTTGACACAGTTCCACACAAGAGATTAGTGCAAAAACTGGAGGACCAGGCAGGGATAACAGGGAAGGCACTACAATGGATCAGGGAATACCAGTCAGGAAGACAGCAGCGAGTCATGGTACGTGGCGAGGTGTCAGAGTGGGCGCCTGTGACGAGTGGGGTTCCACAAGGGTCAGTCCTAGGATCGGTGCTGTTTCTAATATCTGTGAACGACATGACGGATGATGTGCAGATGATGTGAAGTTGATGAGAAAAATTCAATTGGACGAGGACCAGGCAGAACTACAAAGGGATCTGGACAAGCTGCAGTCCTGGTCCAGCAATTGGCTCCTGGAGTTCAACCCCACCAAGTGCAAAGTCATGAAGATTGGGGAAGGGCAAAGAAGGCCGCAGACAGAGTACAGTCTAGGGGGCCAGAGACTACAAACCTCACTCAAGAAAAAAGATCTTGGGGTGAGTATAACACCAGGCACATCTCTTGAGGCTCACATCAACCAAATAACTGCTGCAGCATATGGGTGCCTAGCAAACCTAAGAACAGCATTCTGACATCTTAATAAGTAATCGTTCAGGACCCTGTACACTGTGTACGTTAGGCCCATATTGGAGTATGCGGCACCAGTTTGAAACCCACACCTAGCCAAGAACGTAAAGAAACTCGAGAAAATGCAAAGGTTTGCAACAAGACTAGTTCCGGAGCTAAGGGGTATGTCCTACAAGGAGAGGTTAAGGGGAATCGACCTGACGACACTGGAGGACAGGAGAGATAGGGGGACATGATAACGACATATAAAATACTGAGAGGAATTGACAAGGTGGACAGAGACAGAATGTTCCAGAGATGGAACACAGCAACAAGGGGACACAGAGTAGTCAGGAAGTGGAATAGTTTGGGAAGCGATGTAGTGGAGGCAGGATCCATTCATAGTTTTAAGAAGAGGTATGATAAAGCTTATGTTGCAGGGAGAGTGACCCAGTAGCGGCAAGTGAAGAGGCGGGGCCAGGAGCTATGACTCAACCCCTGCAACCACAACTTGATGAGTACAACTAGGTGAGTACACACACACATGGGTGTTTCTTCAGGCACTTGTAGATGCAGAGAGTAGACTTAGTATCATTGGCAGGTAGATTGGCTAAGGAGGAATAAGCGAGGAGGGTTATTTTCGGGGCACACACTCACTCTCTCACACATACACTAGGTAGCTTGGAACCTAAGAAGTAGGTATTCTAGGAAGAAGGATAAACATAGAAGGAACTAGCGTGTAGGCGGTTGAGTCAGCATCACGTCAAAGTCAGGCCAGTGAACCACATGTACACGCGGACTGTGCAAACATTTTGAGGGCCCAAATGCATGCAAAACGCACACACACGCACTCTAATCTAAACCTAACGCTCACACAAGCACACACGTACACTCACATACATATACGTGCACACAGGCCAATTGATGCCTCACTGTGACTTGATAGTACTCTACCCATTCCCTTCCATACACCTCTCTCTCTCTCCCCTTTTCTCTTCCTGTTTCTCCCTTCCCCCATTCCCCTCTCTCTCTCATTCTTCCTCTCGTCCTCCTTCCCTTTTCCCTTTCTCTCCCTCAGCACCCTTCCACTCTTTCCCCACCACCCCATCACTCTTCCTGTCCCCCTCCCTCCCTTTCTCCACTTCTCTTCTCCTTACAACTTCCCTGGCAACTCCCCACCCCCACCTCCTTTATTCCTCTTTCTCTCCACCCCTCTCTTTTTCTCTCCACCTCTCCCTCTCTCCTCCTCTACCCCTCTTTCTCTACACCTCTCTCTCTCCCTCCCTCTCTCTCTCTCTCTCTCTCTCTCTCTCTCTCTCTCTCTCTCTCTCTCTCTCTCTCTCTCTCTCTCTCTCTCTCTCTCTCTCTCTCTCCACCTCTCTCTACCACTCTCTTCCTGTCTTGAACACACACACACACACACTATAAAAACCTAACCCATATAAAATGGAGGCTCAGAGGGGAAGTCGAAGGCTCATGGTATCAGTGGAAGATGGTCCTGGTAAGAACAAATGGATGGAAGAGCAATGTAAAAGGATGGAACAAGAGTGGGAGAGCAAACTAGGTGAGTTTTCTGCGAAAATGGAGAAGAGGATGGAGGCAGAAAAGAAGAAATGGGAGTCACAAGCTGTAACCGCAGAAGCCAGGATAAGGGCTCTAGAATATGAGGTAAGTATGTTGAAGTGAGTTACAGGGCTATTGCCCATAGGAGATATGGCATCTGAAGAAGGTACACCCCTATTAAACGAGGAGCCCAATGGAAAGGAAGGAGACAAGACTTATGCTAAGACCCTATTAGTCCAATAAGCAAGACCGAGGAATGTAGTGGGAGAGCTGTTAGGAGCAGGGATAGCAGTAAGTGAGGGTGGAGAAAGTAGAGGTGACAGGTCCCATGCAGAGGCACGACCATGCCACCAAGAGTTACAGGAAAAATTAAGGGAGACAATGGCTATGTACAAATGGGACACAAAGACACAGAGAAAGGCAATGGGAGGAGGAGAGGAAGAAGTAGGTATTTATTCATGGGCTTCAGGAGAGCAAAGGGAGGACACATAATGAAAAACAGTAGAAAGAAATACAGGAGATTGGAAACATCATCAAAGAAATAGGCGATGATGATAAGACTGAGATAGGAAATATCCAGAGAACAGGAGAGTACTTGAAGGGGGGAAATCGGCCGGTCAAACTGATTTTCAAGACAGAAATGGTGCGGAACAGGATCCTGCAAGAGAATCCACGGCTGAAGGAATCATCAACATACAAGAGGGTGTTCCTAGACCACGATAGAACAAGAACAAAACGACAGCAGCTGAAGGAGAAGACACAGAAATGAAAGTGGCTAGGAAGAGAGGCAAGGACAGAGTCAGCAGAAGACAACCAGAGCCAGGCAGAGCAACAAGTACAAGCACACACTGAACCACCATCAGAATTCCAGAGCCAAACACACTATCCCAACACTAACCACAATGCACACTTACAGTCTCCACTCCACAATACACTGTAGAATCCCACAGCACACTGCCAGGCCCCCACCCCCATGGACCCCCCCAGAACACAGAAGTGGAGAGGAAACTTAAGGTATGGTACACCAACGCTGATGAAATAACAAATAAGTGGGAGGAGTGGCACGAAAGAGTCAAAGAGGCATCACCGGACATCATAACTCTCATAGAAACTAAGCTCAGAGGAATGATAACAGATGCCATCTTTCCAATGGGATATTAGATCCTGAGGAAAGACACAGTGAACAGAGGGGGGTGGATGCGTGGCACTGCTCATCAATAAACAGTGGGATTTTGATGAGCTAGAGAAGAGGAAGAGGAGAAGCAAGAGACTACATAATAGGAACACTTCAGTCTGGAGGTCCCAAGGTGGTAAGTGCAGTGATGTATAACCCACCACAGAATAGCAGGAGGCTAAGACAAGAGCATGATGAGAGTAATAGAGCGAAGGTTGACACACTGGCTGAAGTGGCCAGAAGGGCTCATGTGAGCAGGGCAAAGCTACTGATCATGGATGACTTCAATCACAAGGAAACTGACGGGGAGAGCCTGGAGCCACATGGGGGCTCAGAAAGGTGGAGAGCTAAACTGATGGTGGTGGTACTGGAAAACCTCATGTACCAACATGTAAGGGACACTACCAGAGAGAGAGAGGGATGACCCAGCAAGGCTGAACCTAGTATTCACCTTGAGTAGCGCAGATATTAAGGACATAACAAATAAAAGACCCGTCGGGGCCAGTGACCACGTGGTTCTGAGCTTTGAATACATAGTAAAGTTACAAGTGGAGATGGAAGCAGGAAGGGCAGGACGAATGAAGCCAAACTACTAGAGAGGGGACTACACAGGCATGAATAATTTCCTGCACAGGGTTCAGTGGGACAGAACTGGCAGGGAAGTCAGTAAATGAGATGATGGACTATGTGACAACAATATGCAAGGAAGCTGAGGAGAGGTTTGTACCCAAGGCTAACAAATAACGAGAAAGCCAGGATGAGCCCTTGATTCACCCAAAAGTGCAAAGAGGACAAAACCAAGTTTTCCTTGAGAATGGAAGAAGTATTGAAGGCAAAGGACCCAGGAGAATAAGGAGAGCAGTCACAGAAATGGAAATGAATATTCACAGGTAAGAAGAGAGGCCCAACGACAATACGAAAATGACAAAGCAGCGAAAGACAAATCTGACCCGAAGCTGATGTACAGACACATAAAGAGGAAAACAACAGTCAAGGACCAGGTAATCAGGCTGAGGAAGGAAGGAAAGATCACAAGAAACGGCCACGAAGTATGTGAGATCAACATGAGATTCAAAAAAAGTGTTCACAGAGGAGACAGAAGGGACTCCAGAAAGACAAAGAGGTATGGTATGCAATCAATACATTCATCCGAGGAAGAAGTGAAGAGGCTGCTAAGTGAGCTAGATACCTCAAAGGCGATGGGGTCGGATAACAACTCTCCATGGGTACTGAGAGAGGGAGCAGAGGCGCTCTGTGTACCACTAACAACAATCTTCAAAACATCTATCAAAACAGGGCAACTGCCTGAGGTTTGGAAGACAGCAAATGTAGTCCCAATTTTTAAGAAAGGAGACAGACACGAAGCATGAAACAACAGACCAGTGTCATTGACATGTATAGTATGCAAAGTCATGGAGAAGATTGTCAGGAGAAGAGTGGTGGAGCACCTACAAAGGAATGAGCTTATCAGCGACATCCAGCACGGTTTCTGCGACGGGAAATCCTGTGTCACAAACCTACTGGAGTTCGATGACAGGGTGACAGCAGTAAGACGAGAGAGGGGTGGTAGATTACGTTTTCTTGGACTGTAAGAAGGCGTTTGTCAAAGTTCCACACAAGAGATTAGTTCAAAAGCTGAAGGACCAGGAAGGGATAACAGGGAAGGCACTGCAATGGATCAGGTAATACCTGTCAGGAAGACACCAGCGAGTGATGGTACGTGGCGAGGTGTCAGAGTGGGCGCCTGGGACGAGTAGGGATGAAACCGGTATTGTGTCTGGTATTTGTGAACGACATGACGGAAGAAATAAACTCGGAAGTGTCCCTGTTTCCAGATGATGTGAAGTTGGTGAGAAGAATTCAATTGCACGAGGACCTTGCAGAACTACAAAGGGAACTGGGCAGGCTGCAGGACTGGTCCAGCAACTGGCTCCTGGAATTCAACCCCACCAAGTGCAAAGTCATGAACATTGGGGAAGGTCAAAGAAGACCGCAGATGGAGTACAGTCTAGGGGGCTAAAGACTACAAACCTCACTCAAGGAAAAGGATCTCGGGGTGAGTATAACACCGGCCACATCTCCTGAGGCGCACATCAACCAAATAACTGCTGCAGCATTTGGGCGATTAGCAAACCTAAGAACATCATTCAGACATCTCAATAAGGAATCGTTCAGAACCCTGTACACTGTGTACGATAGGCCTATATTGGAGTATGCAGCACCAGTTTGGAACAAGAGTAGTCCCGGAGATAAGGGGCATGTCCTACGTGGAGAGGTTAAGGGAACTCGACATGACGACACTGGAGGACAGGAGAGATAGGGGGAATATGATAACGACATATAAAATACTGAGAGGAATTGACAAGGTGGACAGAGACAGGATGGTCCAGAGATGGGACACAGCAACAAGGGGTCAGATTTGGAAGTTAAAGACTCAGAGGAATCACAGGGATATTAGGAAGTATTATTTCAGTCACAGACTTGTCAGGAAGTGGAATAGTCTAGGAAGTGATATAGTGCAGGCAGGATCCATACATAGCTTTAAGAACAGGTATGATAAAGCTCATGGAGTAGGAAAGTGACCGAGTAGCGGCCAGTGAAGAGGCGGGGCCAGGAGCTGTGAATCGACTCCTGCAACCACAACTAGGTGAGCACACACACACAAGCACACACGCTCACACACACCAGAGCAGGGCAGAGAAACAAGAGCAAGCACACACAGAACCATCCCCAACACCCAACAACCAAGCACCCTATCCCAACACAATCTACAACCCACACTCACACCCTCCACCCAACACTCCACTATAGAATCCCACAGTACACCGCCAGGTCGGCCACCCCCACAGACCCCCCAAAACACAGTGTTAGAGAGGAAACTGAAGGTATGGTACACCAATGCTGATGGAATAACAAATAAGTGGGAGGAGTGGCACGAAAGAGTCAAAGAGGCATCACCGGACATAATAGCTCTCACAGAAACAAAGCTCACAAGTATAATAACAGATGCCATCTTTCCAATGGGATACCAGATCCTGAGGAAAGACAGAGTGAACAGAGGGGGTGGAGGAGTGGCACTGCTGATCAAAAACCAATGGGATTTTGACGAGCTGGAGAGAGGAGACAGAGGAGAAGCTGGGGATTACATAGTAGGAACGTTACAGTCTGGAGGTCCCAAGGTGGTAATTGCAGTTATGTATAACCCACCACAGAACAGCAGGAGGCCAAGGCAAAAGTATGATGAGAGTAATAGAGCGATGATTGACACACTGGCCGAAGTGGCCAGAACGGCTCGAGCGAGCAGGGCGAAGCTACTGATCATGGGTGACTTCAACCATAAGGAAATCGATTGGGAGAACTTAGAGCCACATGGGGGCCAAGAAACGTGGAGGTCTAAGATGCTGGAGGTGGTACTGGAAAATCTCATGTACCAACACGTAAGGGACACTACCAGAGAGAGAGGAGGGGACGAACCAGCGAGACTGGACCTAGTATTCACCCTGAGTAGTGCAGATATTGAGGACATCACACATGAAAGCCCCCTTGGGGCCAGTGATCATATGGTTCTAAGCTTCGAATGCATAGTAGAGTTACAAGTGGAGGGGGAAGCAGGAAGGGCTGCACGAATGAAGCCAAACTACAAGAAAGGTGACTACTTGGGCATGAAGAACTTTCTGCACGGAGTTCAGTGGGACAGTGAGCTGACAGGGAAGTCAGTAGACGAGATAATGGAATATTTGACAACAATTTGCAAGGAAGCTGAAGAGAGGTTTATACCCAAGGGTAACAGGAGAAGTGAAAAAGCCAGGATGAGCCCATGGTTCACCCAAAGGTGCAGGGAAGCCAAAACCAAGTGTGCCAGGGAATGGAAGAGGTACAGAAGGCAAAGGACCCAGGAGAATAAGGAGAGCAGTCGTATAGCCAGAAATGATTATGCACAGGTAAGCAGGGAGGCCCAAACACAGTACGAAAATGACATAGCAGCGAAAGCCAAAACTGACCCAAAGCTGTTGTACAGCCACATCAGGAGGAGAACAACAGTCAAGGACCAGGTGATCAGGCTGAGGAAAGAAGGAGGGGAGGTCACAAGAAATGACCGTGAAGTGTGTGAGGAGCTCAACATGAGATTCAAAGAGGTGTTCACAGAGGAGATAGAAGGGCCTCCAGAAAGGAGGAGAGGTAGGGTACACAATCAGGTGCTGGACACAATACACACAACTGAGGAGGAAGTGTAGAGGCTACTAAACGAGCTAGATACCTCAAAGGCGATGGGGCCGGATAACATATCACCATGGGTCCTGAGAGAGGGAGCAGAGGAGCTGTGTGTACCCTTAACAACAATCTTCAACACATCTATCGAAACAGGGCAACTACCTGAGGTATGGAAGACAGCAAATGTAGTTCCAATTTTTAAAAAAGGAGACAGGAACGTAGCACTAAACTACAGACCAGTGTCACTGACATGTATAGTATGCAAGGTCATGGAGAAGATAATCAGGAGAAGAGTGGTGGAGCACCTAGAAAGGAATGATCTTATCAACGACGGCCAACACGGTTTCAGGGACGGGAAATCCTGTGTCACAAACCTACTGGAGTTCTACGACAGGGTGACAGAAGTAAGACAAGAGAGAGAGGGGTGGGTAGATTGCATATTCTTGGACTGTAAGAAGGCGTTTGACACAGTTCCACACAAGAGATTAGTGCAGAAGCTGGAGGACCAGGCAGGGGTAACAGGGAAGGCACTACAATGGATCCGGGAATACCTGTCAGGAAGACAGCAGCGAGTCATGGTACGTGGCGAGGTGTCAGAGTGGGCGCCCGTGACGAGTGGGGTTCCACAGGGGTCAGTCCTGGGACCGGTGCTGTTTCTGGTATTTGTGAACGACATGACGGAAGGAATAGACTCCGAAGTGTCCCTGTTTGCAGATGATGTGAAGTTGATGAGAAGAATTCAATCGGATGAGGATCAGGCAGAACTACAAAGGAATCTGGACAGGCTGCAAGCCTGGTCAAGAAATTGGCTCCTGGAGTTCAACCCCACCAAGTGCAAAGTCATGAAGATTGGGGAAGGACAAAGAAGACCGCAGACGGAGTACAGTCTAGGGGGCCAGAGACTACAAACCTCAATCAAGGAAAAAGATCTTGGGGTGAGTATAACACCAGGCACATCTCCTGAGGCGCACATCAACCAAATAACTGCTGCAGCATATGGGCGCCTAGCAAACCTAAGAACAGCATTCCGACATCTTAATAAAGAATCGTTCAGGGCTCTGTACACTGTGTACGTTAGGCCCATACTGGAGTATGCAGCACCAATTTGGAACCCACACCTAGCCAAGCACGTAAAGAAGCTAGAGAAAGTGCAAAGGTTTGCAACAAGACTAGTCCCAGAGCTAAGGGATATGTCCTACGAGGAGAGGTTAAGATGAAATCGACCTGACGACACTGGAGGACAGGAGAGATAGGGGGGACATGATAACGACATATAAGATACTGAGAGGAATTGACAAGGTGGACAAAGACAGAATGTTCCAGAGATGGGACACAGCAACAACAAGGGGACACAGTTGGAAGTTGAAGACTCAGATGAATCACAGAGATGTTAGGAAGTACTTCTTCAGTCACAGAGTGGTCAGGAAGTGGAATAGTTTGGGAAGCGATGTAGTGGAAGCAGGTTCCATACATAGCTTTAAGAAGAAGTATGATAAAGCTCATGGAGCAGGGAGAGTGACCCGGTAGCAGCCAGTGAAGAGGCGGGGCCAGGAGCTGTGACTTTACCCCTGCAACCACAACTAGGTGAGTAAACACACACACACACACACACACACACACACACACACACACTCACACACACACTCACACACACACACACCTGGTGGCCTGGTGGCTAAAGGGGGGGATGAACGTTTTTCGATTTATAAAAAAATTAATATCGAAAAATTATGGAAATGAATTTTTTCTTACCAAAAAATAGTGCATCATTCTGGCAACAAGTTGATGCAATCTGTTTATTTCTATCATATTTCTAAGTTTGTTTATACTAAAAATATTTTTTTTTGTTTTTGGTGTCAGCAAAAAGGCTTGTTGGCAATTCGTCAATTTGTTTTTTTTTTACCCTTAAAATTGTGATTTTTATGATTGTTTCATTTAAATACACTGCATGGCAACCTCTGTGAGAGTAGTGTGTGAGCGGCTGTAGTCTTCTCAGTGGCCTCGCAGCCTCTGATAAGCATGGTGGGATGTACTGCTTTGAACAGTGGCATGTGATTACCTAAGACTTGTACATTTACATAATTATCAATATCTCAGAATAAGTTATTGCCATTATAATCCCCCTCATGCAAAAGTATTTATCATAGCATCATGATTCTTTCATAGGTTATTGATGAATGATGGTCCTATCGAACTAGAGAGCCATTTTGCGATGTGTTTTATGGTTTCTTGTTTGTGATTTTTGTTTTCCCACAAAAATTAAAAAAAAAAAAAACACGTATTTCAACATTTTGTATAATGCAATCTATTGACAGAAAGCTCAACCCACTCTGTAGTTCCATTAGCTAACTCTTCGTCTTTCATCTGATCTCAACTAGAACATTGTATGTCTTACTAATTTTGTAGAAAGGAGTTGCCATAAGCCCTATCAAATAGGGCATTATTTTTTTTCTATATAACTCGAAGGCAAAACGTCAATAAAAACTCAGTGTCTATGTATCAAATGCTGCTTAATTCAAAGACAATATTCCCATTGAAATATTTGCATAATAAAAAAAAGGTCGATTTGGTTCCTAACCCCTAAAGTTCTTGCTTCACGCACGGAGGCCCCGGGTTCAATTCCCAGCGGACCAGAAACATTTTGAAGTGTTTCCTACACACACACCACACACACACATGTGGAGAAAATTCTCCAAAGGAGGAGGGGTATGCACTCTTTTCTACCCTTGTTAAGGGCCCTCACCCTTTCCGCCCTTAGGAAGGGCCAGACGAGGCGAGTCTGGTTGTAAAAACAAAATAACTCATACCAGATGTACTGACCACAGTGTGTCACGTGTTGTCTGACCAAGTAGCAGCGAGTGTATATGTGAGTTAATAGACATTTGAGATAAATGTAACTCTTTGCTGTAACAGGAAAATTATAGTAAACTGTTGTATTAGTTTCTACACTTAAACAATACAATCATGTGTTCCAGTGATCAAAGTATTTAGAGAACACAAACATTTTAATTGCCACTTGTAGCAGCATGTAGCAATTGTTGAACTTGTGCTGATGTCAGCGATACAAGCACCACGAGGCTACACGAGGCTGGACAAGGGTTAGATTGAATTCGGCCTCGAACGGGTTATACGGCGATGAAGGGTTTAACCTAACAAAGACATTAGTCGTACGCATCCGTTATTCTAATTTAATCTCCACTAATGTCGGGAAATCAGATAAGAACTCTGTTCCAGCGCATTTAGTGAATAACATTGCGGTATATTCAGAAGTGTGTGCAGCTTCTTATTACTGCTAAAAGACAAAAGTAGAGACAATCGCAAGTGAACTCCATCGAAACAAGACGGTGACTCATCAGCGCATTCTACAATCAAGACAGCATTTCCCCATATGGTGGAGTCAACACCATTGCTCACGTTACGAGCAAGGTATGGTTTATGTTCTTGTCAGGCAGGGACTGCGCAGTATCTTCTGTCCATCAAATGACTGAAGATATGGGCATATGCTCCTTTGGGCAATAATTATAGACTCACACTTGATGTTTTACCTTACAGCCCTGTGGGAATGAGGCCATGGATGTATCCTCTGTGAAGGTGTTGGGGATGGCTGCGACATCTTGGATTCATCAATAAGCTAAGTATTCAACACATACAGTCCATGTTATCGTAGGAGCACATTCCTCCACACACACACACACACACAAGAACTCATTTAAAATTAAGTCCTTTCTAAAATTTTCTCTTATACGATTAAAGATATATATTTTTTCATTTATGTTAATGTAAAATTAATAATTTTGTACCAAAAGAACCTTCGGAAACTTACAAGTGCAATTTAATTTAGCCTAATCCAACTAAATATATTTTAGATAATTTTACAATAATTTAGTAATAAACAAACACAACGAAATATATTTTTTTCGATAGCTTCAGAATGATTTTTCGAAATTATTGCATACACAAATTTTCGCTTACCTTATTCGGCAAGAAGAGCGTTGCTATTTAGCCCAAATAGCAAGTTTTACCTATTCGGAAAGACAAAATATATATATATATATATATATATATATATATATATATATATATATATATATATATATATATATATATAATGTAAATATTTTCGTGTTTATATATTTTAGATGACGTTTATTTAGATTATTATTACTATTCTTATAAATTTTATATACCCAACGATATATATATATATATATATATATATATATATATATATATATATATATATATATATGTGTGTGTGTGTGAATAAACAGAAGGGTGGACAAGGGGCTCGAACCGCGGTCCATAAATTGACAGTCCGACGCTCTATCGTCTCCCTACCTTCGTCCATCTTTCTGTTTATTCATTGACAGTTGTTAATCAATATATATATATATATATATATATATATATATATATATATATATATATATATATATATATATATATATATATATATATATATGTATACAGTGTATAATGGGATTTCTTATGGATAAAGTAGAAAACTGTCTGGCACAACTTTATTAAGGTGTTGAGTCTAGCTTTTGGTTACTAAGTTTTCATTGATTTCCATAATTAATCCCCTTTTAATATTTAAATAGTTATGTTAAAAATAACATTTACTTATCACAGTTATATATCCATGCCGTTTAATGGGAATGATATATATATATATATATATATATATATATATATATATATATATATATATATATATATATATATATATATATAGATAAAGATATATATTACATCTGCTACAATGCAGTGTTAAACATGATAATATCCTTTTCATAAGAATTTT
>WNWK01040874.1:0-16752 GCA_009830355.1 Cherax destructor
GACCTAGACATCCACAGCTGACTCTGAGCAGTGAGGGGAACAGCCTACCCTCGAGCAGTGAGGGGGACAGCCTACCCTCGAGCAGTGAGGGGGACAGCCTACCCTCGAGCAGTGAGGGGGACAGCCTACCCTCGAGCAGTGAGGGGGACAGCCTACCCTCGAGCAGTGAGGGGGACAGCCTACCCTCGAGCAGTGAGGGGACACCCTACCTCGAGCAGTGAGGGGGACAGCCTACCCTCGAGCAGTGAGGGGACAGCCTACCCTCGAGCAGTGAGGGGGACAGCCTACCCTCGAGCAGTGAGGGGGACAGCCTACCCTCGAGCAGTGAGGGGGACCTACCCTCGAGCAGGGAGGGGGACAGGGCCCAAGACAAAGATCGACCGGATTTTAAAACCACACGGGCTACGGGATGGTCACAATGTCTTGTGTTAACTCAACAAAGACGAAGTTGCCGAAAAAGAAGAAGATAGAAAAGTCAGAAGGACAGCAGTGTAAAAAGTGTGTGTGTATGTGCCAGTGTAAATGTTCAGGTGGGGTGAGGATGGGGGAGGATGGGGGGAGGGGAGGAACAAGCAAGCTTATCACCGCCTTACCCTCTTGAAGGGATGGTGCTCTTGAAGGGATGGTGCTCTTGAAGGGATGGTGCTCTTGAAGGGATGGTGCTCTTGAAGGGATGGTGCTCTTGAAGGGATGGGGCTCGAAGTGACAGCAAGCAAGTTTTCCTCTCAGCTCTGGTCAAGAATTACTCAGGATAACCCAAAAACAGCTTGGGAATCAGTGTTCAGAGCAGGAGCGCAGACGACGACCTCTCTCGACGGCGGCAGCGTGAAGACCTATGTATCATCTGGTTAATACCTATGTTATAAAGAACACAAAAATAAAGGTACAAAATATAACTATATATTAATAGTAAACTTACATATACAACATACAACGTTCCCACTACATACAAATACACCAATACATCTTTACCAAGTATACTCACATTAACTCACTAGCACACTGCTACTAGTGGTTTAAAAAAACATTTTTAAACAGGGAGGCTCCATGACTTCCTTCAGCCGGTCTCTTAACCTGCAGGCTAAACAGTACACAAGTACTCTCCGCTACACAGGTACCTGCACACAAGGGCCTTACAGGTAAACATAAGAGAAAAAACATTTTCAATAAACAATCTCTGCCCTAAAACTCTTACGTCATCTTGCTCCAGCCGATGCGCTTCCAGTACTGACTCAACACACCTCGCCACCACCTCTTCTGTCCTGGCTACCAACACTAAAACGCGCCCTGTTTCAGATCAAATTCCGTAAACTGACATTATATATGGAGCGTTTTTTATACGTATTTTCTGCAATACACTGCGTAATACTGTACTTCTATCAAGAATTGTTCATACAATGTTCTGCAAGTTCTCCATGAAAATTAAAAATAAATAATCTAATAGAGAATAGTGTTTTCCATCAGTGCTCATTTCAACATTGTTATTGCTGTGATAAAAGGAGCCATGTTTTGTGTGTATCTCCAACAGAGTGCAGTGTGAGTCCTGTGTGTGATGACGGTCATGGAGTGTGTAGAAGTTGGTGCTTCAAGCAAGAACGTGAAGTGACAGGAGGATGTGATGACTCAGACTGCAAGTGCTGCACAACTCGCCTGGCAACCTGTGCTGCTTCTTCCAACTGTTCTGGCGTCTGTATAGATACCAGAAGATGCTTCTATCCTCTAGCAAACAATTTCTGCTCTGGCTCAGATTGTGTTTGTTGTAACAGTAAGTTGGTGAATGAAATGTTCTTAGAAGCACATAAGTTTTACACTGGTTTCATGCATGTTACTTTTATATGTACTCACCTATAAAGGGGTTGGACAAAATAACATGAACACCTGCTAACTTAACTGTCCAATGATTGAATAATTAATTTAAATGTGCTACAGGTTTCTTTATACCGTATATTCCGAGACGATAATGTACCAATTCACACCACTTGAGTTGTTCTAATTTGGAATGAAGAACATGGAAGTGAAGTCGAACACTTGGATGGTCCCCCACCATCGCTGGATCAATTCGAACAGCAAGTCAGAAACTAATTTCATCCCCCAGTGAGTTAGATTTTCAATGAGTTAGAGCAGGATTTGCTCATGGAATTGCTCAAAATGCCCTTAACTACTGTTCAAATACTATATGAATCAATTCCTCGACTAACTGGTGCTATTTAAACTGCAAATGGAGGACCAACTTTGTATTAAAAATAAAAATGTCTTAGAACAAAGTGTTCATATCATTTTGTTCAACCTCTCTATGTAATTGCAGGGGTCTAGTCGCACCTTCTGTTGTGAATCATGTTAGACCAGTCCTCAGATTCAACCATTCTCACTCAAATATTTCTTTAGTATATTTTCAAAGCTTCACAAGCGGGGATCAACACCCCCGCGGCTCGGTCTGAGACCAGGCCTCGTTGTGGATCAGGGTCTGATCAACCAGGCTTTTACTGCTGGCCGCACGCAATGTGACGTACGAACCACAGCCCTGTTGGTCACGTACTGACTTTAGGTGCCTGTCCTGTGCCTTCTTCAAGACAGCCAGGGGTCTATTGGTAATCTTCTTTATATATGGTGGGAGGCAGTTGAACAGTCTTAGGCCCCAGACACTTATTGTGTTGTCTCTCAGTGGCTCCCCTGCTTTTCATTGGGGGAATGTTGCATCTCCAGCTGAGCCTTTTGCTTTCATTTTGAGTGACTCTCGTGTGCAAGTTTGGTACTAATCCCTCTAGGATTTTCCAAGTGTATATTATCATGTATCTCTCTCGCCTGCGCTCCAGGGAATACAGATAAAAATCCTTCAACCGTTCCCAGTAATTTAGGTGCCTTATCGTACTCATGTGTGCTGTGAAAGTTCTTTGTACACTCTCCAGGTCAGCAATATCGCCAGCCTTGAAGGGGGCAGTTAGTGTACAGTAGTATTCCAGCCTAGAGAGAACAAACGATTTGAAGAGAATCATCATGGGTTTGACATCAGTAATTTTGAAAGTTTTCATTTTCCATCGTATCATTTTCCTAGCAGATGCGGTAGATGTAGCTAAGGGCTGGCTATTATATTTCCTATTATTCTGTTTTCCACTTTCTGTAACCCTCGGAGTTTCTCTTTACCTACCCTACCCAAAATAATGTGTGTTTGTACACACCTATTTGTGGTTGCAGGGGCCGAGTCACAGCTCCTGGCCCCGCCTCTTCACTGATCGCTACTGGGTCCTCTCTCTCCCTGCTCCATGAGTTTTATCAAACCTCATCATAAAACTATGTATGGTTCCTGCCTCCACTACATCACTTGCCAGACTATTCCACTTTCTGACAACTGTATGACTAAAGAAATACTTCCTAGCATCCCTTTGACTCATTTGAGTCTTCAACTTCCTATTGTGACCCCTTGTTTCTATGTCCCATCTCTGGAACATCGTTCTCTCTGTCTACCTTGTAAATTCCTCGCAGTATTTTGTATGTCGTTATCAAGTCTCCCCTAACCCTCCTGTCCTCCATTGTCGTCTGGCCGATTTCCCATAACCTTTCTTCATAGGACATTACCCTTAGCTCTGGAACTAGTCTTGTTACAAACCTTTGCACTTTCTCTAATTTTTTGACATGCTTGACCAGGTGTAGGGACCAAACTAGTGCTGCATACTCCAGTATGGGCTTGACGTACACGGTGCACAGAGTCTTGAACGATTCCTTACTGAGGTATCGGAACACCCATATGCTGCAGCAGTTATCTGCTTGATTTGCGCCTCAGATGTGCTCGGTATTATACTCACCCCAAGATCCTTTTCCTTGAGTGACATTTGCAGTCTTCGACCACCTAGCCTATACTCTGAGTGTGTACTCACCTAGTTGTGGTTGCAGGGGTCAATTCATAGCTTCTGGCCCAGCCTCTTCACTGGTCTTTGCTAGGTCACTCTTCCTGCTCCATGAGCTTTGTCATACCTCTTCTTAAAGCCATTTATGGATCCTGCCTCCACTACATCACTTCCCAGAATATTCCAACTCTGTGACTGAAAAAATTCTGCCTAACATCCCTGTGACTCATCTGAGTCTTCATCTTCGAACTGTGACCACTTGTTGCTGTGTCCCATCTCTGGAACATCTTGTCTCTGTCCACCTTGTCGATTCCCCTCAGTATTATATATGTCGTTATCATATCCTCCCTATATCTCCTGTCCTCCAGTGTCGTCAGGTCGATTTTCCTTAACCTCTCCTCCTAGGACATACTCACATAGATCCGGGACTATTCTTGTTGCAAACCCTTGTACTTTCTCTAGTTTCCTTACATGCTTGGCTAGGTGTGGGTTCCAAACTGGTGCTTCGTACTCTAATATAGGCCTAACGTACACGGTGTTCAGTGTCCTGAAAGATTCCTTATTAAGATGTCGGAATGCTGTTCATAGGTTTGCTAGGCGCCCGTATGCTGCAGCAGTTATTTGGTTGATGGGCGCGTCAGGAGATGTGCCCGGTGTTATAATCACCCCAATATCCTTTTCCTTGAGTGAAGTTTGTAGTCTCTGGCCCCCTAGACTGAACTCCGTCTGCAGTCTTCTTTGCCTTTCTCCAATCTTTATGACTTTGCACTTGGTGAGGTTGAACTCCAGGAGCCAGTTTCTGGACCAGGCTTGCAGCCTGTCCAGATCTCTTTGTAGTTCTGCCTGGTCCTCGTCCGATTGAATTCTTCTCCTCAATTTCACATCGTCTGCAAACAGGAACACCTCTGTATCTATTCCTTGCGTCATGTCGTTCACTAATACCAGGAACAGCACCGGTCCTTGGACTGATCCCTGCGGAACCCCGCTCATCACAGACGCCCACTCTGACACCTCGTACAATGACTCGCTGTTGTCTTCCTGACAGGTATTCCCTGATCCATTGATATGCCTTCCCTGTTATCCCTGCCTGGTCCTCCAGCTTTTGCACTAATCTCTTGTGTGGGACAGTGTCAAACGCCTTACAGTCCAAGAAAATGCAGTCTACCCGCCCCTCTCTCTCTTGTCTTACTGCTGTCACACTGTCATAGAACTCCAGTAGGTTAGTGACACAGGATTTTCCGTCGCTGAAACCGTGCTGGCTGTCGTTGATAAGCTTGTTCCTTTCTATGTGCTCCACCACTTTCCTGATAATTCCGAAAATTCCTGTTTCACTTTATACACGTGTGGAACAATCATGAACTCTCAGTGATCGAAATATTTAAAGAAAACAAGCATTTGAGTTGCAAACTGTTGCAGTGTTAAGCAAGTTGGGAAATAGTGATTAGGTCAGCGATACATGGCAAGCTGGGGCCAGTGGAGGAGCAGGCATCAGATTGCATTTAATCCCATCACAGAAGGAACATAACGCCGGGTTAACTAAAAAAAACAATGTCCTGCGTGTTTATGTGCTAAAAGGACAATCCAAATTAGCGGTATATTACAGAGAAGTGTACGCAGCTTCTTGTAGTGACATTACTGCAACAGACAAATATTGAAGAACAATAGCGAGTGTAACACCACCAGACAAGGATGTGTGATATTCCTCAGCGATCTTCAATTAAGGATCCGATACAAATAGTGACTGCGCAGTTAGGAACTGATTTATGTTCTACGAGATTTATCATTCACCCGGTCAATGGAGTGCTTTTAGCCCACACCGTAAGTTATTCAATATTCATTTACTGAATGAAAAATACTATATGCTCATCTGGGGCAATTATTCAAATATTTACACTTACTTATTTCTGACAGCCCGAAGGGTTGTAGTAGACGACTCCTCTATAACGACTTCGGGGATAGTTATGAAGACGTGGATTCGTCAATAAGCTAAGTAGCTTAATACAGTCCATTTATATTCTTATTTTACTCCAATTTCCCTACAAATTATATTGGGAACTCTGCTCTCAACATATTTAACTTGTATGCTCCTGCTGATAAGTTCAATTACTTGGAGCTCCCAACTTGTGCTCAGTCTGAGCCTACTCTTATCATTGGAGATTATAATGCAAGACACAAAAGCATTGGAAGCTCACAGTTTGGTAATCGTAATGGTAACCAACTGTTGTCACTGTTAAATAGTCATGATAATGTGCAAATTCTAGGTGACCTTGAACCCACACATATCTATGGAGGCGTCCTTGATCTGTGCCTTGGCTTCAACATTACTTCTGCCAGCTGTGAGTCTTCCATTGTATCAGATATATCATCAGACCATTTCCCAAGGCTAACCTCACTAGATATTGGTAATACTATCCTTCCTGGTGGAATATTCAAACGGAAACATTTTAATGTTCCCCCTGATCAACATGATGACTTTGTTGCACATGTGACTGAGTGGTATAATTCCTATGAGTGTTCCTCTGTTGAGATCTTTAACAATGACATTGTGAGCAGTATTCAGAACTACTTAGAGCCGCCTCTGAAACCTCCTGGAACTCTAAACCCAACCAACTTCCATAATAATCATACCTCCCATAAAAACCATACTAATTACAATGATCCTAAACTTCGAACACTGAAACGTACTGCTCGCAGACTGGGCCCTAGCCTATAGAAAACATCGTACTCCTGGAATGCTGAAGCTCTTTCAAACTGCCCTTGCTGCTGCCAGAGAGCGTATGACAGAGCTGCGGCAAACTGACTGGGAACAATTTTGTCAATGGTCTCAATGCTCACACCCCACTTAGCCGAGCATAGAGGGACATAAATAGAATTAAGGGTAACAGAACTGGTCAGATCGCGCACCCTCATCCCTTACATAGAACGAATGAGCTAGTCACTGCTTGGTCTGCTACATCTAGCTATGAAAATCTTCCCAGTACCACACAGGCGAAATTAAATGACAAATATGACGCAAGGGAGAGACTTGTTTGTTTTATGCTCAGCAAGGAAGATGACTGTAACATTCCTTTCACTGACTTGGAACTTGATGCAGCACTAACTAAGGGCAACTCCACGTCGCCTGGTGAGGATGGTATTACTTACAACATACTCAGATTGCTGTGTCGAGTACCAGGTAATCCTTTACTGGAATTATACAACATGAGCTATGTAACTGGGGAGCTCCCTAAATCTTAGACCAACAGCCTCATCATTCTCATTCCTAAGCCCAATCAACAAACTTCTTTTCGCCCAATATCTCTTACTAGCTGCTCATGTAAAACATTCGAGAGGATGATTCTTAATCGTCTCATGTACAGAATCAAACAATTTTTGTCCACCCGGTTGCATGGAAGGAGTGTGCATCATTGCATAGCCACCTTTCTCACCCTCCACACTGACAACTCATACACTACCTTCCTTGACCTTAAATCTGCTTTTGATGTTGCCAACCGACATGTAATCATTAGTGAACTTGCCAGAATGGATGTTGGAGGATGGTCTCTCCGCTGGATTAAAGGCTACCTGTCCAACAGAAAGTCTTCTGTGTTGTTCCAGGGCATAGAAGTATAACTAAAGACTGAATTAGGAACCCCACAGGAGGTGTGCTCAGTCCCACTCTATTCAATATTCTAATTAATGCCTTACTAATGCTATGCCTAGCCAGCCCTATCATTATATGATTAGTTTTGCTGATGATATAATGATTCACACCACCGGATTCTCCAACACCCAAAACATTCTTAACCATGTACTAGCCTCGTGTCAGGACCTGGGGTTGATAATCTCTACTGATAAAATAAAGATACTCAATAGGCGTCCTCCTCGACAGAGAGGCACAGTTCGCCAGATCCATTTGCATGATGGTCTCTTCTATAATATGTAAGCAGATACAGGTATCTAGGCTTTGAGGTCCCACTACTTGGACCTGTTGTAACGAGGCTTTGTCGTCAATACACAGAAAGGCTTAGAGCACTTAGATTACGGATGATCCAGCTGGATATTAATCATTAGTGGGATTATATCGGTTGTGGAAATCAAAGAAGCTTCCAGCACCTTCTACCTCCGTCAGCCATCCAGTCAACAGAAATTTTTGTATTCCTGATCTCTAATACTAATGTATAGAATAGAATCAGATACTGGAAAGAGAAGCCGAGGAGTGGCAACAGGGGAAAAATCCCAGCCTCAAGAAATCTCTCAGGGCTCACCCAGTACCATCTCTTAGGGGACCCAACTACAAGTTCACCTATACTTCCACAGCACTAGTACCCTTTACACTTTCCACATCTCTTTATCTATAACCCTAACCCTGTAACGAGTAGACATTAACTCCAGCCTGTTCATCTCTTTCTCAAAGATGAGAAATAAATAAGTATAGTCGAAGAAAACAATCAAGAATTTAGTTCACAAACACAAATGACTTATCAAAGAAAAGTGATGAACTGAAAGACAATAACTGATAACAATTATCTACTTCCGCAGAATAACAAGTAATGAGAAAATAAAGAGTAAACAGAAGATAGGAAGTTTTAAGGAGTTGAGAGAAATATACAGAAATGAGATACATGACTACATAATGAGCACAAGCAAAACTGAAGTACTTAAAGTGATTGATAGTCTAACCATTGGAGTATTTCATAAGAACTGGATAATAACACAAAGTATAACTTTGATCATGTCTTAGGTTGAAAGATAAGCCATTTTGATAATAACACTGCCTGGAGGATTTTTTTTTTCCATAGCAAAGATATACTAGACTTCGTGAAGGAGTCAGTGTAGAGTTGTCTAGTGTTAGAAGAGAATTGTCTAGTGTTAGAAGAGAATTGTCTAGTGTTAGAAGAGAGTTCTGAGGTGTCAGAAACATCTCGAGACTGTTAGAAGAAAGTTCTCAATAATAAAATCAATATAAAACTAGACAATAACTCTGCTGATGTTCCTTATTTTTTAGCAGTCGTAATATAAATTGAATTAGAGTTTATCTAAATTATACAAACTTTTATTTAAAATGTTGATAAAACCATTAATGGTATGAATATTATATTCAACAGAATGTAATGCCCAGCCTTTCTGTGATGATGGTAATGGTGTGTGCAGAGAATGGTGCCATAGTGATGAACGGAGATGGAGGGAGGCTGCAGTGTCTTTGGTTGCAAATGTTGCACACTGCGTGAGGTTACATGTAACATCTCTGTGCAGTGTCCAGGAATATGCATGGACTCCAGGAAGTGCACAAAGCCTTTGATTAATTCCCATTGTTCAGGCAGTGACTGTATTTGTTGCGACAGTAAGTAATTCATCCCATTGTTACATATAACATAATCAAGTACCAATCAATGATAATTATATTATATGTTCACCTTTTACACTGTAGTACAATAACTAATAGATACACCAAAGACTAAGAGCAATCACAGTAAATAAAAATTTGTAAAATATTATTTTTCCATAACTAATTTACAGTATTTTCTCAGAATTTGTGAGATATATTATTCACTACTTGTGTATCGTGACAAATCGTATAGATTTGATTTATTTTCGCCACAATTTTCTTCAATTTGTTAACATATGGAGAATATCAGCTTCATAATAACACAGTAAAGCTACACAAAGTCAACTTGTCTACCTCACCTTGTAATATTAGCCAGCCAGCAGTTCTGACGTCTCTGAAACGCACAACTTTCCAATGAAAGACACAATCCCCATTATGTCTCTCCATAATTATCTAATCCTAAGCAAAGCTTCAGTTTAAACCGACAGCCAATTATGTTAATTGCATTCAACTAATAATGGGTGAGAATGAACCAGAATTAATTTCATGAGACGTTCATCTTTGGTTGTCACTTTCAGAACTTTATTAAACTTCTAATAATAATTTCAATAAAATGATATTATCTCCTCTGGATTGTGGGATACCCACAACAACGCTTTAATGGGAAACAATAAGATAAATGGCCAGGTGGTAAAAGCTCTCTATTCACACGCTGACGTTTATGATTCAATTCGTCAAGGGTGGAAACCCTGGGCGTGTTTCTACACCTGTTGTCTATGTTCACCTATCAGTAATAATAAGTACCTGGGTGTTAGTCGACTGGTGTGGGTCGCATCCTGGGACAAAACTGACCTAATTTGCCCGAAATGCTCAGCATAACAAGGGGCTTTCTATATAGTAGTATATATGCCATTGATGTTAGCTAGACGTGTATACTTTGTACACGTTTTTTTTTTTTCAACAAGTCGGCCGTCTCCCACCGAGGCAGGGTGACCCAAAAGAAAGAAAATCCCCAAAATAAAATACTTTCATCATCATTCAACACTTTCACCACACTCATACATAATCACTGTCTTTGCAGAGGCGCTCAGATACTACAGTTTAGAATAGTCCTTCCAAACTGTAACTATCCCAGACCCCTCCTTTAAAGTGAAGGTATTGTACTTCCTATTTCCATGACTCAAGTCCGGCTAAATAAAAAACAGGTTTTCCTGATTCCCCTCTCTAAATATTACCCTGCTCACACTCCAACAGCTCGTCATGTCCCAAAAACCATTCGTCTCCATTCACTCCTATCTAACACGCTCACACATGCTTGCTGGAAGTCTAAACTCCTCGCCCACAAAACCTCCTTTACCCCGTCCCTCCAACCTTTTCGAGGACGACCCCTACCCCTCCTTCCTTTCCCTACAGATTTATACGCAACAACAACCCCACTTCAGCCCTCTGACAAATACTTTTAGTAACTCCACACCTCCTCCTAATTTCCACATTCCGAATTTTCTACATAATATTTGCACCACACATTGCCCTTAGACAGGACATCTCCACTGCCTCCAGCCTCCTCCTCGCTGCAGCATTTACAACCCATGCTTCACACCCATATAAGAGTGTTGGTACCACTATACTTTCATACATTCCCTTTTTTGCCTCCATGGATAACGTTTTTTGTCTCCACAGATACCTCAATGCACCACTCACCTTTTTTCATCCATCAATTCTATGGTTAACCTCATCCTTCATAAATCCATCCGCTGACAAGTCAACTCCCAAATATCTGAAAACATTCACTTCATCCATAATCCCCCTCTCCAATGTGATATCCAATTTTTCTTTATCTAAATCGTTTGATACCCTCATCACCTTACTCTTATCTTTGTTCACTTTCAACTTTCTACCTTTAAACACACTCCCAAACTCGTCCACTAACCTTTGCAACTTTTCTTTAGAATCTCCAATAAGCACAGTATCATCAGCAAAAAGTAACTGTGTCAACTCCCATTTTGTACTTGATTCTCCATAATTTAATCCAGCTCCTATATATAACACCCTAGCATTTACTTCTTTTACAACCCCATCTATAAATATATTAAACAATCATGGTGACATTACACATCCCTGTCTAAGATCTACTTTTACCGGGAAGTAATCTCCCTCTCTCCTACACACCCTAACCTGAGCCTCACTATCCTCATAAAAACTCTTTACAGCATTCAGTAACTTACTACCTATTCTATACACTTGCAACATCTGCAACATTGCTCTCTTATCCACTCTATTATATGCTTTTTCTAAATCCAAAAATGCAATGAAAACTTCTCTACCTTTAAGTACTGTTCACGCATATGCTTCAATGTAAACACTTGATCTACACATCCCCTACCCACTCTAAAACCTCCTTCCTCATCTGCGATCCTACCCTCTGTCTTACCTCTAATTATTTCAATAATAACCCTACCGTACACGTTACCTGGTATACTCAGTAAACTTTTTCCCTATAATTTTTACAATCTTTTGTGTCACCCTTCTCTTTATATAAAGGAAATATACATGCTCTCTGCCAATCCCTAGGTACCTTCCCCTCTTTCATACATTTATTAAACAAAAATACCAACCACTCCAGCACTATATCCCCTGCTTTTAACATTTCTGTCATGATCCCGTCAGTTCCTGCTGCTTTACCCCTTTCATTCTATGTAATGCCTCACGCACCTCCCCACACTCACATCCTGCTCTTCTTCACTCCTAAAAGATGTTATACCTCCCTGACCAGTGTATGAAATTACCGCCAACCTTTCCTCATCGACATTTAAAGGTTCCTCAAAATATTCCGCCATCTACCCAATACCTCCAGCTCCCCATCTACTAATTCCCTACTTTTTTAACTGACAAATCCATTCGTTCCCTAGGCTTTCTTACCTTGTTTATCTCATTCCTAAACTTTCTCATATTTTCCGCAAAATTTCTTGACAGAGCCTCTCCCACTCTTTCATCTGCTCTCCTTTTGTACTCTCTCACCGCTCTCTTCACCTTTCTTTTACTTTTCATATACTCTGCTCTTCTATTAACACTTCTGTTTTGTAAAAACCTCTCATAAGCTACCTTTTTCTCTTTTATCACACCCTTTGCTTCATCATTCCACCACTCACTCCTCTCTCCTCCTGCACCCACCTTCCTATAGCCACAAACTTCTGCCCCACATTCTAATACTGCATTTTTAAAACAACCCCAACCCTCTTCAACCCCTCCCTACTCATACTTGCATTTACCCACCTTTCTGCCAAAAGTTGCTTATATCTCACCCTAACTTTCTACTCTCTTAGTTCATACACTTTTACCTCTCTCTTATTTGCTGTTGCTATTTTCCTTATGTCCCATCTACCTCTTACTCTAACTGTAGCTACAACTAAATAATGATCCGATATATCCGTTGCCCCTCTAAAAACATGTACATCCAGAAGCCTTTTATCCACCAATACATAATCTAACTAACTACTTTCATTATGTGCTATATCATACCTTGTATACTTATTTATCCTCTTTTTCATTAAATATGTATTACTTATTACCAAACCTCTTTCTACACATAGCTCAATTAAAGGCTCCCTATTTTCATTTACCCCTGGCACCCCAAATTTACCTACTACTCTCTCCACTACATATTTACCCACTTTAGCATTGAGATCCCCAATCACAAGTACTCTCTCACTTGGTTCAAAACTCCCCACGCACTCACTCAACATTTCCCAAAATCTCTCTCTCTCCTCCACACTTCTCTCTTCTCCAGGTGTGTAAACACTTACTATAACCCACTTTACACATCCAACCCTTATTTTACACCACATAATCATTGAATTTACACATTTATATTCCCTCTTTTCCTGCCATAACTTATCCTTCAACATTATTGCTACTCCTTCTTTAGCTCTAACTCTGTTTGAAACCCCTGACTTAATCCCATTTATTTCTCCCCACTGAAACTCTCCTACCCCCTTCAGCTTTGTCTCACTTAAAGCCAGGACATCCAGCTTCTTCTCATTCATAACATCCACAATCATCTCTTTCTTATCATTCGCACAACAATCACGCACATTCAAACGGAGGAAAGATTCTTATTCCACTTCCCCATGGATATGAAAGGAAAAGTAATAAGAACAAGAACTATTCAGATAAAATCAAAGAAAAAACTCATACGAGTGTGAAAACATGAACGTGTACATGAATGTGTAGTGTGACCTAAGTGTAAGTAGAAGTAGCAAGACGTACCTGAAATCTTGCATGTTTATGAGACAGAAAAAAGACACCAGCAATCCTACCATCATGTAAAACAAAAACAGGCTTCCTTTTTACATTCACTTGGGAGGACGGTGGTACCGTCCTGGGTGGTTGCTGTCTACCAACCTACTACCTACATGTAGTTGAAATAAATAAATATTATTATTATTATTATTATTGTTATTATTAATCTTCTTGGGTTTTTTTTGAGAAATGTGATAAATATCGTTATTTTTTAAGCAAAAGAATATACTGAGTCCTTCGTCTTGATTGAATTTTAGGGAAGATGATCGTCCCTGTGAAGAAAGACTTTCTTTAAATGAATATTACTTAATACAGTGGAACCCCGGTTAACGAACACCCCGGAAATCGTGCAATTATGTAAGTATAACATTGTAAGTGCTTGTGGAAGTGTATTTTTGGGGGTCTGAAATAGACTAACCTAAATGACATTTTTTCTTAAGGAAGTAAATTCGTTCGGTAATGGCACTTGAGCAGGCTTCTGCAATGAATTTTTTTCGTTAACCGGGGTTCCACTGTATTTTCCACCTCTGTCACGTGGCACATTTCTGAGGTGGTACACTAACTGGTTAAGCTTATTATTATTTTCGGATCGTTGTATATATCATCATTTGTAAGTAATACAACGCCTTCCCTCTCATAAAGTGCACCATCAATTTTGTGCTATTGTTAGTACGTGTCATAGAATGTATCACCCAATTGTATGTTAGAGTACAACAAATACGTGGCAGTGTTCTTAAACAAAAACATCGCTTGTGTTTTTCAACAGATAATATGTTTGTGTTCTTCAACAGATAATATGTTTGTTTTCTTCAACAGATAATATGTTTGTGTTCTTCAAGAGATAATATGTTTGTGTTCTTGAACAGAGTGTAATGGTCAGCCTTTCTGTGATGATGGTGCTGGAGTGTGTCGAGACACCTGCCTGGCACTTGAGCATGAGGTTAAGGCAAGCTGTGGTAACTCGGGCTGCAAGTGCTGCACAGTGCGCAAGGCAGTTTGTCACAACACAGTCAACTGCCCTGGTATTTGCATCCAGGCCAATTTATGCTTCAAGACTCTGAACAACCACACATGTTCAGGGGATTACTGTGTATGTTGCGACAGTAAGTAGGTACAAATTGTTCAAGGGATTACTGTGTATGTTGCGACAGTAAGTAGGTACAAATTGTTCAAGGGATTACTGTGTATATTGCGACAGTAAGAAGATACAAATCGTTCAGGGATTACTGTGTATGTTGCGACAGTAAGTAGCTACAAATTGTTCACTTATATATTGTGTAGCTGTGAGAATAAGATACTAAATATTGGAGAAAAAGAAACATGTGTAACACTTGGGTTTTGTTGAAACTTATCGCCAGTCAGTTGAAGTGGTCCTCCAGCCTAGACATGACATGTTTATTTCATCATTCCTGATAAAAGTGTAGAATATATACTGGTAAGAGGCTTATATACTGCAGACAGGTGACGTGAGGTAGTTAATGACAGTATCACAGGTGGGCAGTCATTTAGTGGAATTAGGACATACCAATAAGAACATAAGAAAAGGCACTGCAGTAGGCCTATTGGTTCATGCCAGGGAGGTCTAACTCACACATAACATAAGAATGGAGTAACACTGCAACAGGTCTACTGGCCCAAACTATACAAGTTTTTCTCTAAACCAACCAATTCCACCCACCCACTTGTCCAGCCTTTTAAAAAAGCTTACCAAGAATTAGCTTCAATACTTCAGGTACTAGTCAAACCCAGCCCTTCTCACTTATCTATTTGTTCAATCTCTCTTTAAAACTACCCATGGTATTATGAGGAATATTACCATAAATGAAATATACTAAGCTTCAGTGCTGATTCGGCCGTCTTGCAGTTGCATCCAAAACGGCCCCTTCGATGTGAATCGTAGTATCCCCGGAGCTGTTTAAGAATGAATGTTGTTTATAAATTTGCCCCAAAGGACTGCATATTTCAGCACTTCACTGAAACGAAATCCCTGGTGGAGTTGTACTCACTTGGTTGGGTTCAATGGCCCTCGTATCACGGTCTGGAATAAGACAGCCTTAATCACCTTGTATCTGCCTAACTACTGCAGTATTTAATAGGCTCTACAGGTGAGAATTAAGACTTACCTTGCTTGTGTAACTTGAGCTATGGTGTTGATAGCACCATTTTAGGCCGGTATTAGTGTCTTGATTGAAGCTGGAGTGTTTCGGGGAATGTTGAACTGTCCTCCACTCAGTCAGGATTTGCAAACACTCACACGGTTACACTTCACTGTTCAGTTCCACTTGTATTGCAACGAACACTGATGAAGAGGGTGGCGTGACTATGACGCTGGTAGACGCATATGCTTCCAATCAAACTCTTTATGCAGAAGCAAATCTCCATTAGCCCCTTCCGGGAGAGTTGAGTCCCTCAGGGGCTGAAAGGGGCTGAGAGGGCTGAGATGATACCCCCTTTCCAGAGAATTTTCTCCACAGTATTAACCTCTATTATCCTCCTCGGAATATTGTTCCACGCATCGACAACTTTGTTTGAAAACCAATACTTACCTATGGTCTTTCTGAATAAAAAAATAACTGACTTAAATCCAATGTTTCTGGTTCTTACTTGATTCGATATTTGTAGTACTTTATTTATATCGTGAAGATCCAAGGCTCTGTCTGTCTTCATATGGGAGATTCCTTATACAGTGGATCAAATTTAGTCATTATTTTCTGTATGTTTACAATGAATTTATATCCATTCTGTATTAAGGAGACCAAAACTGAGCAGCATAATCTAAGTGAGGCCTTAGTGTTGAGGTATAGATCTGTAAAATATCTTTTGGACTTCTTTTACTTATACTTCTTTATATAAATCCAAGTAATCTGTTAACCTTATTGCGCACACTTAGGCACTGTTGTCTTGACTTCACATTTCTGCTTACTATGACATCGAAGTCTTTTTCAGGTTCCATGTGATTAACCTTTACATCACCTAGTTTATAACTACAAAGGTTATTTTCATTCCCAAGGATTACGATCATGACATTCATTTGTCTAAATCGTGCTAAAGTTCATGAGTGTTCTCGGAATCTATTATTTACTCACGTCACCCGTTATTCCTTCACCATGGTCATTAATGTAAATAATGAACAACACTGAACCCAAAACTGGTGCTTGTTGAACGCCACCAGTGATGGGTTCTCATTGTGACTTGACTCCATTCATGCAAACTCTCCGCCTCCAATTGGTCAGCAATGTCTGGAGCCATGTTAGACCTTTACCTCGTATACCATGAGCTGCGACTTTTCTTAAAGAGTCTTTC
>WNWK01040875.1:0-16752 GCA_009830355.1 Cherax destructor
TTAAATAACACTTGTTCGTGGCTACAATAATGTATATACTGCTCGTAGAGGCTAGTACACCAGATGGGGTGGAGGATGAAATAGCTTTGAGGCGCCACACCATCGAATGTCCTCGGATCACGGTACAACACTTAGTTGTGCTGGGTGCGTGATTCTTGTAGGCTTGTATGGCCCGTGGGTTAGAGCGTCATGGAATTTTCGCTCACCATGAGGCGGGCTAAAGCATGCAAGACAACCACTATGAAAAATAGATTTGCGCTTTCGTGACTACTCACATTATCACGAAAGCGCTTGGAATTCTTCTATTTTTCATAGTGATTGTCTTATATTGATATCACCTGCTTACTGTGATCTTTTGCATGCATATATATATATATATATATATATATATATATATGCAAAAGATCACAGTAAACAGGTGATATCAAAATATGCAAGAAAACCACTATGATATATATATATATAGTAGTAGGCTTTTAGTCAGAGCGGCTAACTTTTTTTGGGGGTGCTCCCCCCCGCTTCCGACCCGCTCCTCAACCCAACCCTTTTTGAGACCCCCATCCTCACCCCATTTTTACCACCTACTCCCACCCCCATCCTCTTCTACTCCTGGATCGCCCCCGCTCCTCGATTTTCGATTTTTTTCATTTTTCTCGAATATTTCATTTTCGAAGGTCCCCCTATATGGCATGGTATTTTCTTGATATCAATAATACATAGAAAAAGATTTGATCCCCCACCCCCTCCTAAAATCCATTTTTTCCATTTATTTTTGAATTTCAATATTTTTCATATTAATGTTATATCTCGGAGGGTGCTTCGCCTTCCTTAGATTTATATCCTGGATCTCATCTACCATATCCAATCAAGGTAAGCAAATTTAGACTTAATATTGACTTATTAGGGCATTTTATCTCCTGAATCTAAGCTAAACACCACTATGCTATTAGCTTCAATCAAGTTCCCACTTTTAGAGTTCCTGGTGAGGTTTTTACCACCAAATGTCATATATACCTTGGTTAACAATTTTTTCCACTTCAATATATTTATAATTCAGAGGTGAATCATTACACATTTTTTTTTCATCATTTATTTGTTACACAATACAATATATTACATTTAAAGTAATACATTACATTTTCATATACAATACATTTTCAGTAATAACACAAATATTTCATACACATTTTCGATAATTCATTTCATTACATTTCATATACAACACAGGGAAAACATTACACATTTTCTCTAGCTCATCAAAAAATACAAATATTTCCACTATTTCACATTTTTTCTTTAAATACATCATATCACGAATATTTCCTCATTTCAGTAATACATTTTCATTACATTTTCTCAGCACGATTATTTCCTCTTTCATTAATATTAACATTATTATTATTATCAAAAGAAGCGCTAAACCACAAGGGTTATACAACATTAATATCAACAAATACAACATATTTCACTACATTTCATATACAACATAGGGAAAACATTACACATGTTCACCAACTCCATGATTACCAATATCTAAGATCACACACACAAATTTTTCCTGTTTTACTAATTCATCAAAAAGTCACAAGGCGCAACAAACTCCTAAATCAAAAATACTACCATGTACAAGTCACCTCACACTCCTTAACCTGATCTCCCCGCACCTCACTCCCCCCAACTTTCACCTCACTCTCAAATGTTTCGCACTTCATTTTTAACTCTACATATAACATTCACACAATTTTTTCTCGTTTTCGTAATACAACAAATTTTTTTCAGACGTTTTAATATCCACTAACATTTTTTCACTGATAACCCACATCTTTTCACATTACCAACTCATTAATACAAATCACACCTACACCCGCATATATCCTGATTTCATTACACTAACTCCATTTCATGATTACCATTAAGATCACACACACACACACACACACACACTCACACAGGAGCTATGAATCGACCCCTGCAACCACAACTAGGTGAGTACATCAAGGCAAGACAAGGCGCAACAAACTCCTAAATCACAAATTCTACCATGTACAAGCCACCTCACACTCCTTAACCTGAACCTCCCCTACACCTCACTCTCCCCCTTTCACCTCACTCACACACGCTACAACCCAGGATAACACAAATTTTCAAAACTTTGCTCTACATACACTTTTCATTTTTGTTTAATTATTTAAAAAAAAATTCTCGTAATACAACAAATTTTCAGACGTTTTAATATCCACTTACATTTTTTCACTCATATCCCACAACATTTCACATTCCTAAAACACACCAATACTTCCATTACACACCTATATTCAACTTCTTGAGAAATTCACCAGATGAATCTTGATGCTACGATGAAAGACAATACTGAAATGATTAGACACTCAGGAAACCCCTTTTAAAATCCTCGATTTAAGTTGCCAATTACTCAATTTCTAAATTCGACATAAGATCTATCACTCACTCCAACATCGATTAACATTTTTAATAACACAGATCACATTACATGAATCTTCTTCATAGCATATATATTTTCCCTCATGTGATTATCTAAATACAACTCCTTCTAATCATGTTTACTATTAAATCATGTTCTTAATAAAAGAGTTGTCAAGAAACACTTTTCGGCAACTCTACCTACGATACACCTAGTCACCGCGACGTCACCCCACAAGGATTTACTTGTTTCAACCTGTTGATGTGACGTCACGGGGGTGCTCATACGTATTGCGTCATGTTTCTACATCCTCCAGGTACCAGGTATGGGGACCCCCCTCCATTCTTTCATATTACCATGTTTTACCAATATCTAAGAACACTATAACAAAGACGATCATCCAATTTCTATGACTTCCCCACAAATAAAGTATCATAAGACATATGAAGACAAAATGCATTATAGATTGTTATGGTATAAGTGTACATGATTTAATGGTTTTTGTCTTCATATGTCTTATGATTAACATTTATTTTGTGTGGGGGTCATAGAAATTGGATGATCGTCTTTGTTATAGTGTTCTTAGATATTGGTAAAACATGATATGGTGTTGGTGGACGTGCTTTTGTGTGAATGTTTATAAAATGGGTGTTTTTCTGTGATCTTAGTGGATTTGGGATGAGTGAACATAGAAATTGGTGATCATCTTTGTTATAGTGTTTTGTGGGAAATGTGTAAATGGTTGTTAATGTGGTATTAAAATGAGTGTGTTAGTGGGGTATAAATGCGTGTTAGCGGTGTTGAGGTGTGTGATCTTAGATATTAGTAAATATGATATGAATTTGGTGTTTGTGATTTGTGTGAATATTTGTAAAATGATTGTTTTCTGTGATCTTAGTGGTGGGGTCATAGAATTTGGTAATCGTCTTGGTTATAATGTTCTTAGATATTGTAGGTATAACAAGTTGAAACAAAGGTAAGTTGGTGTGACATCACTTCGCCAGAAACATAGGTGGGAGGTGAGGTCACGGAGGTGTCCCTATCTGTGAAGTCTCCGGTCGTGGGTGTGACGTCATGTGTTGGTTAGTGTACTTAGATATTGACAAATATGATACAGAGTTGGTGGACTAAATTTTTATGAGAATGTTTATAAAAAAGAGTGTTTTCTGTGATCTTTAAGATTTTTGGTTGTTGTTCTGAGGAAATTTTGTAAAAATGTGAGTGTTCTGTTATACTATACTAGTATTAGTGATCTTGGTTATAATGTTTTGAGGGAGTTGGATGTGTATGTCTTAGTTATTTGTGATTTTAGTGTTTTTGATAAGAGTGATTTCTACGATCATAATGGTTTTATAGATGAGTATGTAGTTTTGGTGGATGAGATGAAATTTCAGTTGATGAAATGTGTGTGGGTTGAGAATGTAATTTGGGGGTGAGTTAAATGTTATTTGAGAGTAATCAATGAATTTTTTTTTTTTATAGTATTCAATGTCGTTTTGACAGTATTCAGTGGTGTTTTTTGCTAGTAATTCATGATGCATGAGTGTTTTTGGAGGTGTTCCAATGTAATTTTGGAAATGTTCTAATGTAATTTGGAAGTGATCATAGAATTTGGTAAACACTTTGGTTATAATGTTTTGTGGGGATGTGTATAAAAATTGAGTATGTTATGTGAATTAGTGGTTTTGAGATGAGTGATCATAAAAATGTTTTGAGTGAATGTTTGATGGTGTTTTGGGAGTAAACAATGGTGATTTGGGTGAATTCAATGGTGTTTTGGGGGTATTCAAACGATGTTTGAGAGTGTTTTTTGGAGGTGTTCAATGGTGTTTTTGGGGGTATTTAATGATGTTTTGGGAGTATACAAAGCTGTTTTGGGGGATATTGAAAGGTGATTTGGTGGTGATTAAATGATGTGCAAGAGTGTTTTGAATGTGTTCAAATGATGTATGTGTGTGTTTTGAAGGTAAGATTAGGTTAGTTAGGTTAGGTTGGGTTAGCTTAGGATACGTTAGTTAGGTTAGGTTAAATGATATTTGGGTTAGATTAGCTGATGATAGGTTTGGTTATGTTAGGTTACTTAAATGTTATTTGGGAGAAATCGAGATGTTTTTGAAAGTAATCAGTGGTGTTTTTTGGGGGGTGGGGATGTTTTTGAAGGTGTTCAAATGTTGTATGAGAGTATTTTGAAGGTTATGTTAGGTTAGGTTAGATGTTAGGTTAGGTTAGGTTAGGTGTTGTTAGGTTGGGTTAGGTTAGGATAGGTTAGATAAAAATGTTATATGTTGTTATGGTGTTATTCAAATGGTGTTTTGGGAGTATACAATGGTGTTTGATAGTGTTTCCGGTGTTAGGTTAGGTTAGATTAAGTTAAGTTAAGTTAGGTGTTGTTAGGTTGGGTTAGGTTAAGATAGGTTAGGATAGTTTAGGTTAGGTTAAGTTAGGTGTTGTTAGGTAGGGTTAGGTTAGATTAGGTTAGGGTAGGTTAGGTTAGGTTAGGTTAGGATAGGTTAGGTTAGGTTAGGTTAGGTTAGGTGTTGTTAGGTTAGGTTAGATTAGTAGGTGTTGTTAGGTTGGGTTAGGTAAAAATGTTATATGTTATGGTAGTATTCAAATGGTGTTTTGGAAGTATTGGTGGTTTGGGTGTATTGTATGGTGTTTTGGGTGTATTCAATGGTGTTTTGGGTGTATTCAATGGTGTTTTGGGTGTATTCAATGGTGTTTTGGGGGTAATGAGTGGTGTTTTGATTAGTAATCAATGGTGTTTTGAGTGTATTCAAATGGTGATTTGGGTGTATTCATTGGTGTTTTGGGAGTAATCAGTGGTGTTTTGGAGGTATTCAGTGGTGATTTGGGAGTATACAATGGTGGTTTGAGTGTATTCAAATGGTGTTTTGGGTGTTATCGTTGGTGTTTTGAGAGTAATCAATGGTGTTTTGGTAGTATTCAAATGGTGTTTTGTGGTATTCAAATGATGATTGAGAATGTTTTGAATGTATTCTGATGTGAGATGTTGAGGATGTTGGTGAGAGAATATTTCTTAACAGTTATTGAGAAAAGTATGTGTGTGATGGGGTGTTGGTGTTCAAACGATGTACGTGAGTGATTTGGTAGTGTTCAAATGATGTATGAGTGTGTTTTGGTGATCTTAGTGGGAGATGTTAAGGCTTGATGGTGTTTTGGTAGTATTCAATGGTGTTTTTGAGTGAATTCAATGGTGGTTTGGGTGTATTGTATAGTGTTTTGGGTGTATTCAATGGTGTTTTGGGTGTATTCAATGGTGTTTTGGGTGTATTCAATGGTGTTTTGGGAGTAATGAGTGGTGTTTTGATTAGTAATCAATAGTGTTTTGAGTGTATTCAAATGGTGATTTGGGTGTATTCATTGGTGTTTTGGGAGTAATCAGTGGTGTTTTGGAGGTATTCAGTGGTGATTTGGGAGTATTCAATGGTGGTTTGAGTGTATTCAAATGGTGTTTTGGGTGTAATCGTTGGTGTTTTGAGAGTAATCAATGGTGTTTTGGAGATATTCAGTGGTGTATTTGGAAGTATTTAGTGGTGTTTTTGGGAGTATTTAGTGGTGTTTTTGGGAGTATTCAATGGTGTATTTGGTAGTATTTAGTGTTGTTTTTGGGAGTATTTAGTGGTTTATTTGGTAGTATTTAGTGGTGTTTTGGGAGTATTTAGTGGTTTATTGGTAGTATTCAGTGGTGTTTTGGTAGTAATCATATGTGTCAGTATTCAAAGGTGTATGATAGTGTTTTGTAGATGTTCAAAGAAATCTGGGATGTGTTCTGGAGTGAGTTCTGGAGGGTTGTTGATTTGAGAATATTTCTTAACAGTTATTGAGAAATGTGTGTGTGTGTGTGTGTGTGTGTGTGTGTGTGTGTGTGTGTGTGTGTGTGTGTGTGTGTGTGTGTGTGTGTGTGTGTGTGTGTGTGTGTTTGAGTGTGTGAGCGTAAATTTTAATGAAAATAAAGGAAATGTGAATATTTTACAAGAAAATATAGAAGTGAAAAGTTGTTGATAGAGTTGGTAATATGAAAGAATGGAGGGGGGTCCCCATACCTGGTACCTGGAGGATGTAGAAACATGACGCAATACGTATGAGCACCCCCTGTGACGTCACATCAACAGGTTGAAACAAGTAAATCCTTGTGTGTGTGACGTCACGGTGACCCAGGTGTATCGTAGGTAGAGTTGCCGAAAAGTGTTTCTTGACAACTCTTTTATTAAGAACATGATTTAATAGTAAACATGATTAGAAGGAGTTGTATTTAGATAATCACATGAGGGAAAATATATATGCTATGAAGAAGATTCATGTAATGTGATCTGTGTTATTAAAAATGTTAATCGATGTTGGAGTGAGTGATAGATCTTATGTCGAATTTAGAAATTGAGTAATTGGCAACTTAAATCGAGGATTTTAAAAGGGGTTTCCTGAGTGTCTAATCATTTCAGTAATGTCTTTCATCGTAGCATCAAGATTCATCTGGTGAATTTCTCAAGAAGTTGAATATAGGTGTGTAATGGAAGTATTGGTGTGTTTTAGGAATGTGAAATGTTGTGGGATATGAGTGAAAAAATGTAAGTGGATATTAAAACGTCTGAAAATTTGTTGTATTACGAGAAATTTTTTTTAAATAATTAAACAAAAATGAAAAGTGTATGTAGAGCAAAGTTTTGAAAATTTGTGTTATCCTGGGTTGTAGCGTGTGTGAGTGAGGTGAAAGGGGGAGAGTGAGGTGTAGGGGAGGTTCAGGTTAAGGAGTGTGAGGTGGCTTGTACATGGTAGAATTTGTGATTTAGGAGTTTGTTGCGCCTTGTCTTGCCTTGATGTACTCACCTAGTTGTGGTTGCAGGGGTCGATTCATAGCTCCTGTGTGAGTGTGTGTGTGTGTGTGTGTGTGATCTTAATGGTAATCATGAAATGGAGTTAGTGTAATGAAATCAGGATATATGCGGGTGTAGGTGTGATTTGTATTAATGAGTTGGTAATGTGAAAAGATGTGGGTTATCAGTGAAAAAAATGTTAATGGATATTAAAACGTCTGAAAAAAATTTGTTGTATTACGAAAACGAGAAAAAATTGTGTGAATGTTATATGTAGAGTTAAAAAATGAAGTGCGAAACATTTGAGAGTGAGGTGAAAGTTGGGGGGGGGGAGTGAGGTGCGGGGTGATCCAGGTTAAGGAGTGTGAGGTGACTTGTACATGGTAGAATTTTTGATTTAGGAGTTTGTTGCGCCTTGTGACTTTTTGATGAATTAGTAAAAACGGGAAAAATTTGTGTGTGTGATCTTAGATAATGGTAATCATGGAGTTGGTGAACATGTGTAATGTTTTCCCTATGTTGTATATGAAATGTAGTGAAATATGTTGTATTTGTTGATATTAATGTTGTATAACCCTTGTGGTTTAGCGCTTCTTTTGATAATAATAATAATGTTAATATTAATGAAAGAGGAAATAATCGTGCTAGAGAAAATGTAATGAAAATGTATTACTGAAATGAGGAAATATTCGTGATATGATGTATTTAAAGAAAAAATGTGAAATAGTGAAAATATTTGTATTTTTTGATGAGCTAGAGAAAATGTGTAATGTTTTCCCTGTGTTGTATATGAAATGTAATGAAATGAATTATCGAAAATGTGTATGAAATATTTGTGTTATTACTGAAAATGTATTGTATATGAAAATGTAATGTATTACTTTAAATGTAATATATTGTATTGTGTAACAAATAAATGATGAAAAAAAAATGTGTAATGATTCACCTCTGAATTATAAATATATTGAAGTGGAAAAAATTGTTAACCAAGGTATATATGACATTTGGTGGTAAAAACCTCACCAGGAACTCTAAAAGTGGGAACTTGATTGAAGCTAATAGCATAGTGGTGTTTAGCTTAGATTCAGGAGATAAAATGCCCTAATAAGTCAATATTAAGTCTAAATTTGCTTACCTTGATTGGATATGGTAGATGAGATCCAGGATATAAATCTAAGGAAGGCGAAGCACCCTCCGAGATATAACATTAATATGAAAAATATTGAAATTCAAAAATAAATGGAAAAATGGGAAAAATGGATTTTAGGAGGGGTGGGGATCAAATCTTTTCTATGTATTATTGATATCGAGAAAATACCATGCCATATAGGGGACCTTCGAAAATGAAATATTCGAGAAAATGAAAAAATCGAAAATCGAGGAGCGGGGCGATCCAGGAGTAGAAGGGATGGGGGTGGGAGTAGGGGTAAAAATGGGGTGAGGATGGGGTCTCAAAAGGGTTGGGTTGAGGAGCGGGTCGGAAGCGGGGAGCCCCCAAAAAAATTAGCCGCTCTGACTAAAAGCCTACTACTATATATATATATATATATATATATATATATATATATATATATATATATATATATATATATATATATATATATATATATATATATATCATAGTGGTTTTCTTGCATATTTGATATCACTGTTTACTGTGATCTTTTGCATATATATATATATATATATATATATATATATATATATATATGCAAAAGATCACAGTAAACAGGTGATATCAAAATATGCAAGACAACCACTATGAAAAAATAGTAATTCCAAGCGCTTTCGTGATAATGTGAGTAGTCACGAAAGCGCTTGGAATTCTTCTATTTTTTTCATAGTGGTTGTCTTGCATGCTTTAGCCCGCCTCATGGTGAGCGAAAATTCCATGACGCTCTAACCCACGGGCCATACAAGCCTACAAGAATCACGCACCCAGCACAACTAAGTGTTGTACCGTGATCCGAGGACATTCGATGGTGTGGGCGCCTCAAAGCCAATTTCATCCTCCACCCCATCTGGTGTACTAGCCTCTACGAGCAGTATATACATTATTGTAGCCACGAACAAGTGTTATTTAATCAATAACAACACTGCGACTAGCCAAGGATTCGAACCCATGTTGTAAGATTGTATGGTCCCGTGGGTTAGAGCGTCATGGAATTTTCGCTCACCATGAGGAGGGCTAAAACAACATGGGTTCGATTCCTCGGCTAGTCGCAGTGTTTTGTTCCTACTATGTGACTATCATATACAAAATAGGGTTGCACAATATTGCATATATATACATATATATATATATATATATATATATATATATATATATATATATATATATATATATATATATATATATATATATATATATATATATATATATATATATAAAAAATATATATATATATATATATATATATATATATATATATATATATATATATATATATATATATAATATATATATATATATATATATATATATATATATATATATATATATATATATATATATATATATGTGTGTTAAAAACTCAGAGGTTTTCAACTTGAATTTAAAAAAAAATCTGAGTTTTAAACTTCCAGTTGTGTTCCTTGTACCAGTGTCCCATCTCTGAAACATTCCGGTCCTGTCCACCTTGTCAATTCTTTTCAGTAATTTATACGTCGTTATCATGTCCTCCCTGTCCCTCCTGCCCTGTGTGTGTGTATTTGTGTGTGTGTATTTGTGTGTGTGTATTTGTGTGTGTGTGTGTGTGTTTGTATGTGTGTTTGTGTGTGTGTGTTTGTGTGTGTGGGTATATATATATATACGTACATTCGATATATGTACACATATATGACCATAATCATATACATATACGTATACATATATATGTTCACATACTGACGTATATAACTATGACAAACTCTACGGAAATCACAACCCAAGTTTATTAAACTGATTAGTCTGATATTGATAGTGTTTGTCTGGGTTCATCTCTAGCTCCTGAGCTTTTTTGTTATTATTATCCTTTCATAAGGAAGCTATGAGTCCGTGGGGGCAGTGTAGCGCCTGGGAAATGCCAGGTAATCAGTTTTGAGCAGAGCGCTGGATCTTCATCAGGACGGAGCCTTCTTGAAGGGCCCCTCGCTCTCTTCAGAGTGCTTGTTCTTCAGCTCTTGTGAGTCTTCATGGTATTGATATACAGTTCATGAGCCTTCTGAGGGTCGTAAGTTACAGGCACTAAAGGTGTCTAGTGTGTACATCTAAAGTACTTAAACTGTTAATATCTAGCTCCTGGGCGTTTTGGGAAAACCGAATAATAGCTTCAGGGTCTCTTGAGGTAGCTGGGTTTTTTTCCTTTGGCCATTAAGAGTGTTACCAGGCCTTCTGAGATGACTGAGTTATACTTGCATGAGGTATACTTGCGTGAGGTATACTTGCGTGAGGTATACTTGCGTGAGGTATACTTGCATGAGGTATATACTTGCATGAGGTATGTGATGAGGTATATGATGTGCATCGCGTTGCTTCCCAAAAATCTATTTTGTTTATATTAAATACTATTTCTCCTGTGCTATAACTTAAAAATGCCTGTTCAGTTTGGCTGGTGCATCTAAATCAAACTGAAGCTCATAATAGTTTTAGGCTTTGTAGGTGTAACTTTGCCATTTTTTTAAACAAATGGAAATGTTAGGATAATTGTTTTTGAAGTGAAAAATGCTTCTTTTTATCATCAAATAACTCTCAGTAATTATGCATTTTGCTTAAAGAAATTCCCATTATTATTGTTGTTCAAATCCAAATTTAAACATTGGTTGTCATGTGATAACTTCAAAATACCTCTATATATCAACTTCAAACTTTCAGTGATGGTGTCTCTTACCAAAACAAAGTGCTGTTTTTTAATAGGCTTTGTAGGTGCCAATATGTATATATTATATATATATATATATATATATATATATATATATATATATATCACACCTCATCTACTGTATATGTATGTTCCACTCTCCACCCATCTCTCCTTACCACATCCAACACCCCCACACTCCCCAAAACATCCCTCAGGACACCCAACACACATCCCGCATCCCTTGGTTCCACATCCTTCCTACGTATTACGCTATTCCAATCATCTCCTCCCAGAATCGCCACTTCCGGCAATCCCCGCAAATGATAAACTAATACCTCTCTAACAAATTCCTCCTTGATTCTCATTCTATGCTCCGCCAGCATATATACCCCCACAAAACACACCCTAACTTTCCCCCCCACTCCATCAACTCTCCCCCCCTCCCCCCCTCCTTCTTCCCATGCTAATAGCCGAAATGGGCTGGTCTCCTTTATCACGATTCCAACTCCACCCTTGAATCTACTCGAATTCCCCGCAAACACTCTATAACCATTCATCACCAAGTCACGTCTGCACCTATAATTATGTTCCTGAATAAACCCAACATCCACATCATACCGTCTGAAAGTCATCTCAACCCACTTCCTTTTTACTTCTGCTTTAAGACCATTTACATTAATTGTGAAACACTTGAAAATGGTATCGGTGGCTTACCTTTAGATCTCAAAGTCCGTTGTGCAACTCCCTTGTGTGTTCTTATCTTCTTACTTTTCCCCTGCCCCCATATAGTCCCCTCAGCCCCTTTCACTCCCCCATGACCCCTTCGTGCCACCTCCACCCACGCATTTTTGCCAGATCTCTGGGCTGGCATGAGGACGTCGTCAATATCCGACGCCCCCACCGATCGTTTACGGGACTCCCCTGCCACATCCATATCTGCATCTAGGTTATACCTGTGGACACATACTTCCACCTCCTGTACATCTAACACACACAGCTCATGTGTAAGGTCCCCAACTTCCCCACTTACACCCACCATCTCCCCCACCACACACTCCTCTTCACTTATCATTACATCCATAACCAACTCCAGGTTCTCAGCACCAACCAATTTCCCAAGTTCTTCTGCCTCTGAACCTTGGGTCACGCCAGGCAAAGTCTGACATGTCTCCTCACTGCTATCCACAAATTCACTCCACCTTCCCTTTGGCGCCGTAACCACCTCCTCATTCAAAACACGACTGTCTCCTGGTTTCCTCTCCGCGGTCCGGTTCATTGACCTGTGATTCTGCCACCTGTCACATACAGCCGCCACATGTTCAAAGGACCCACAGATCCTGCAGGTTCGACGCTGCCCAGCGTATGTTACATATACCTGGGTCTTAAATTCTTCCATGATGACGTACGATGAAATGGGACTTCGCAGTGTCATCTTCAGTGAGAAGGACCCTTCCGGCAAACCTGCATAAGGTCCCTCCGTCCAACGTCCCATTGTTGCAGCATGGATCACTCCATAATCCTGGAATACAGTGGTCCCTCGACTATCGGTCATAATCCGTTCAGGAGCTAAACCTTAACACGAATTACTCGAAACTCGAAACCTTATTTCCCATAAGAAATAATGTAAATACAATTAATCCGTTTCCACCCAAAAATATTCACAAAAAAATCATTTTTCTAAAGATTAACTATACTTGTACATACACAAACTAACATTATTAAATAACAAAAAAGGCACAATACCGTGACTGGAACAATACACACACAACCCGCACGTATAAAAAGAGAGGAGCTTACGACGACGTTTCGGTCCGACTTGGACCATTTACAAAGTCACACTAACATAAAGGACAGGTGGAAGGGGTATTTATAGGCAGGCAGACAGGGAAGGGCACAAGAAAGTGGTGGAGGGGTAATGGAGGTAGTAGTGGAGTCAGTCATATTCTAGGAAAGGAGCACTGCAATGAAGCTGGCGGCCCCCTTCCACCTGTCCTTTGTGTTAGTGTGACTTTATAAATGGTCCAAGTCGGACCGAAACGTCGTCGTAAGCTCCTCTCTTTTTATATGTGCAAGTTGTGTGTGTGTAACATTATTAACTCAAAATAATAATACATAAATAATAAATAACATAATAATAAATAACATTTACTTATCTTTATTGAAGAGAGTTGCTGGCATCTGGAAGATAGGAAGGAGGACAGGGGGAGGGGTTAGTGCTTGGAAGGGGAATCCCCCTCCATAAGGACTTCAGGTAACAAGTTCTTATCTGGGGTTACTTCAATTTTTTTTTCTTTTAATGCCACTAGGACCAGCTTGAAAGTCACTGAACCCCTGCCTCGAAAAATAACTCTAAAGAGTGCTCTGTTTCTGGCACCTCTTTAACATTTTCCTGAAGTGCAACATGGCTCTGTCACTGAACTGGTTGCAGAGATGGCTTATTTAAGCTTGCTCAGGGTGGTGTTTTTCAACAAATGTCTGCACCTTAGTCCACATAGAACAAATTTCCTTAATCTCCTTCTTCAGTTCGATGGTGTTCCTCACTTTCTTTACCACAGGGGTGCCACTAGGAAGCTTCTTTGTACCCATGGTGACTTATTTCACAGTGACAATCACTAAACCAGCAATAAACACAATAAATTGATTGTGAATGTTTGAAAGAGCGCGCTGGGTAATGTTCTCTCAGTGGTAAACAACGCTAGACTGGCGTCCTGCGCAGCGAGGCGCGCAAGCGTGGGCAGGCGGACAGGTTTGGTACGGACTGATTCACGAGTAAATGGCCGATACACGAAAAAAGCATTCAACGAAACAAGCGCTCGAAACACGAAAAAAATTATATTGAGAATCACCGAAACTCGGGGTTCCACTGTACATTCTTGACATCCACTTCATCTGCTTCAAAAGGCACGTTTCTTATCCTTATCCAGGTATAAAACCTGGATACGTCCTTCAAACATACTTCAAGACCAGGGTTGATCATCACACACTCATCTTGAAATCTTGCCACTGTCCTCTCATAGGCACTCACCATTGCGAATTTCACAAATATCTGTGATGCCCCATTCAAAGCTATTCCATACAATTCCTCGTTTGAAATACCATAGGTATCACGGATGATAGCGGGCAACACCACTGCCACATTAGACGGAAAAACAGCTCCATTCAGGATCTCTACACATACTGTGTTTACCCTCCGTCGTCCAGCAGTTGCTATTTTGTGAAAATCTGTTGGTTGTTCAATTCGCCAACAGGGACCAAGCGCAGCTCGACCTCGCCAAATGGCAGCTGGGAGGCGAATGATTGGAGATATTTCCAATATACAATTAAGAGTTGAGTTCCAGCTCCTGGGCTACTTGTTGACATACGACTTATGTGTCTCCTGAAGGTGTTGATCTGCAGCTCCAGGGATTTTTATATTATTATTTGATTTAGCTATGTCTTAGGTCGGATGCAACATTTATTTTTTATGTTTGAGTTGTGGTTGGGTCTACACAAGGAAAAATGTTTGGCTAACTATCGGCTCACTGGTTTACTTGCTGGTGTCTGCAGTACCACTGTGAGTCAACGTCATCACACCCAATGTTTGGGATGTGGGGGTTGACCTCAGTCAATTACTCGCTGACCTCTCATGGGAGACATAACGAATCCTCTCCTCGGTCGTTGATTTCATTTCTTAGTTGATTTCCTTTCTCAAGTCTGTCACTTTCGAGTTCTTGCATACTCTGGTGATTTAATGGTTCAGCTAACTGAATAAGTTTTGGTAACCATTGTAGGTTACCTTGTGGGTGAGATAATTGGTGAAGATAGTACAAAGTCCGAACTTATAAGGTAGATTTATCAATATTCATATGCTGGTTGAAATGGATCTTATAGTTAATGAAGTTATATATATATATATATATATATATATATATATATATATATATATATATATATATATATATATATATATATATATATATATATATATATATATATATATATATATATTCACAAACACTGATCTCTGGCCGACGGAGACTCGAACCTACGAACCTCATGACAAGGTACGCAGTGCTTTACCGACCGTACCACACTGGTCCAATACCTTGGCATCCAGCTCACGCTAGACGTTGATCCAAGGCAGCCAGCTTTCAGGCAGGTGGCTAACAGCTTTTCATCTCATCCCCTGCATGCATCGACATAACTAGAGATTTTTACAATGCTAGGAATTCGCAAGAGCAGGCGAAATATTCACAAACACTGATCTCTGGCCGACGGAGACTCGAACCTACGAACCTCAACGTCTAGCGTGAGCTGGATGCCAAGGTATTGGACCAGTGTGGTACGGTCGGCAAAACACTGCGTACCTTGTCATGAGGTTCGTAGGTTCGAGTCTCCGTCGGCCAGAGATCAGTGTTTGTGAATATTTCGCCTGCTCTTGCGAATTCTAATATATATATATATATATATATATATATATATATATATATATATATATATATATATATATATATATATATATATATATAATATATATGTACGTACCAAGAGAAGTGTAAGAGTTAAACTCCATATTTATTTATTTATACATATATATTCTATCAAATCACTTTAATAGTAAAGATTATAAATTTTAGTTATTTGTTTTGCAATCCCGAATTATTATTACAATATCTTGTTACGAAACCGTAAACATCCCAACTGTTAAACGAAAGTAAATTTCTTTAACTCTCTACCATCCTCGGGAGAATTAAAAGACGAGTTTTTGCCTCGGAATTTCCTGAACACCATCATTGTCCAACCATTATTTGTCCAATTCCCTCAGTTTAGTGAAAGATATGTTTAGATTACTGAGCCTCTCAATGTAATACAGTGGTTAAAATTCCTTGTCTTAACCTTTGTAGACATAGCTTACCTAACATTATTTGATGACTCTTATTTTGATGATTAAGAAACATGCGGGTATCTTTATTGTTGAAACGTTTTTCTTACACACACTGGGCTTCTTCAGTCAAATACAGATTATCAGGTGTAATAGTGATGTAATCAGTCCATCAATATTGGAGAAATGGAAATAGTATTTGAAGAGGTGAGTCCCTCAGCCTGGAGAAGAGTTCAACTCCATGGAGGTGAGTCCCTCAGCCTGGAGAAGAGTTCAACTCCATGGAGGTGAGTCCCTCAGCCTGGAGAAGAGTTCAACTCCATGGAGGTGAGTCCCTCAGCCTGGAGAAGAGTTCAACTCCATGGAGGTGAGTCCCTCAGCCTGGAGAAGAGTTCAACTCCAGGATCTGGAATGATTTCCTTGTCGGTATTTTATACCATCTTCAACGTAACCTTATTTTTTCACAGTAATTGACTGGGTTGAGTTCCAGCTCATGGGCTACTTGTTGATATACGGCTTATGTGTCTCCTGAAGGTGTTGATCTGCAGCTCCAGGGATTTTTAAGTAATCAGTCTACAGATGTTGTCTTTTGAATGTGTTCACCTGAAGGTAGAGGGACTTTTAATGGCATTTATCTCCAATTCCTACACCTTCATGGGGTGTCCAGTTATTGTTTCTAGATCTCGTCAGAGATGTAATTTGTAGCTCTTTTGCCTTTTGCTAGTTTTGAGGAAAAGCTGTTAGATTGCGCTTGTGTGTTGACGTCCAGGGGAC
>WNWK01040876.1:0-16752 GCA_009830355.1 Cherax destructor
TTCCTACAAGGAATTATGGTCGTTTATAACACATATGGTGACCCAACAACCGAAGTAGGCCGGCTGACAGTTCGTGAATTTTCGTATTTTTTTCCCGATTTTTTTTTTAATTTCTTGTAGTATTCTTACTTATTATTATTATTATATAATAATTGACGATTTGGCATCATAACAGAGTGGGCGGAAGCTATAAGAAAAATACGCCAATCAGGAACATATGATTGCGTCAGCGAAATTCCTGACTCAGGATAGCCGGGAAATATGCTTCATTATTACGCTATTATCAATACTACGGCTTTTATATCTATCACAATTGATCTATTATGACATAATAGGCAATATAAATAACAAATAACCATAGTAAATACTCCAGAATGAATATGTGGCATAATATGATCGCCGCCTGGCACCGCCTCCAAGGAATGAATATTACTCAGTTGGTGGGGTGTTCCTTGGGGTTCCATTTTCATTCTAGGAGACTTGTATTAAAGAAAACGAACAGGGCTAACTATGATATACACTCGTAATGAAGATAAAGCTGAGAAAATGCTATTTTGCTCCTGGAAATTTTTTTTTTTTTGCGCGATCTTCCGGGCGGATTATTCATAAAAGTAAGTTATTCATCTATATATTGACATAGAACCGTTAATAATCATAGGAATGAAATGAAACTCACAGACAACATAAAGAAAGGTTGTATTAATTAATACTGATTTGCTTCGAGATATCGTAATTAGGTTTTGATTTATGTGAGGTAAAATGTCAGATATTTTTCAACATGAAAAAAAACACAAACTTTATTTTTTTTAAGCATGAAGATAGGGATAAATTACAGAAAGCTAATCACAACAATTTCAGATTAGCATTGTTTTATGCGTAGGGTGAAGCCATAACAGCTTCAACAAGTCCCACTATGACTACAATTTTTATGTGTGATGTTTGGTAAAATTTGATAAATATTTTTTTTTTCAGTTGTTTGTTGGGCGATCTTTTTGAAAATTGATACAAGTCACCTACAAAGGTGCTTCTTACGTATAAAAAAAATGAACGAAATCGAATGAAAAAAAAAAAAAAAATAGACGGTAGTGGCCCCTGAAGGCTGGGCCTGTTGTACTCACCTAATTGTGGTTGCACATTCGCCGCCTGGCCCTCGCACTGAGTGGTTCTCTTGTTGCTGACACCTGGTGGCCAACGAGAGAGTTACTGATTTTCAGCAAGATGGCGACTGGAGGAGGAGGAGGGTCAACACCGTGTGTGTGGAAGTGTTGCGAGGAGCAGTGTACCCGGATATTGAATGTTTTATTGCCTGCGATTATCCGTGATGCTTATGGCATTGGAATTGAGGAATTACGAGGCATAGCGCTGAATGGGGCGCACAGGAATTTTCATCAAGTTTGCTACGACAGCGGCATATGAGAGGATTGTGGACAGCTTCCAGGACAAACTGATGGTGATCAACGCTGGCCTGGAGGTACGCTTGAGAGATGTATCAAGATACTATTATACCTATATTCGAGTCCGCACGTGCCATTTGAAGTTTTGGATGAGGATATTCGAGCAGCGTTTCAACAATTTGGAGTGGTGCATACGGCTGTGATGGGCAAATGGACCGCGGATTTTACGCAGGATTACAGGAAGGGTCATATTCCCTTAAAATGACTCTCCGACGGCCTATCCCGTATGTTGTCCTTGATGATTTTAGGACTCAAGTCTACGTCACATTACCGGTCAACAACGAACCTGCAGACTATGTGGCGTATGATCATGTTGCAGCTGCTTGTGGGAGGAGGACAGACCGTCGCCAGGAAGAAGCATGGATGACATGGTGGTTGACAGGACAGAGAGTGTGGTGCAAGTACCACCAAGTGTGGGACAGAGTAAGCGGTGGAGTGATGAAGGTGGACGAGCGGGCGTCACCTTGAGACACTGCCTGAAGGCTCGGGTGCAGAAAAGCCGGAGGGGGAATGCTTCTGTGGATGGGGAGATTTTGCAGGGGACTTGCCCCATATTTTGCAAGATTCCCAGAGACTTTCTTGGCTCACCTGGAGAAGAGTCCCTTTAGAGCCTGGAGTTGGGCATGTGGAGTCTGTGGAGTTGCCTGGGAGGGGTGGGATTACATCACATGCCGGAGAATCTAACCTGGTGGCAGGATGTGGTGGCTGTGGTTCATAGGCAGGACGAACAGTTGGAAAATGTGGCTATGGATTACAGTAGTGATTCACGTAAAAGGCCTGTGGGTGGTCCGCGCAGAAAGTTTGTACAAAGTCATGGGTAGATGCTCCCGCAAGGGTAAGGGGTGGGGTGTCAGGAAGAGAAGGGCTTAAACTGGTCAGGGTGTGAAGGCGAAGGAAGGAGGAGCGCCAAAAGTCCAGAGGTATCGAGGAAAACCCCTATGTTGTCTTCAGAAGTCTCACTATAAATTTAACGCCTTCGGGCCGAGGTGAAACACGGTGGCTTGAGGTGACTATGCGAGCGTTATCAGGTAGATATTTGTTTTGTACAAGAACATAATTTCAGGTGTGCGAGGGTTGTGTTTGAATGGATACAGAGTGTATGCAGGTGATTCAGGGAAATTAAAGGGAGGGGCTGCTGGGTCATGGCGAGGTCAGTCCTTTTAAGTTATTAGCGGTGGGAGACGGGTGAGGAGGGTAGGGTGGTGAGGGTGGACGGGGTGGGGGTGACGTGCGCGTGAGTTTTATAAGTGTGTATATGCCGGCGGATCTCGCAGGAGTACTAAGAACGTTTTATAAAGGATGTTTTTTTCTGTATCATTTGAGAGGACTGCCTGAGATAACCATTATAGGAGGAGACTGGAACTGTGTCACGGGAGGATGTGAGAGCCCAGGGGAGGCGGGCTGTGTCCTGGGTGTGCTGAGGGAGGTATTAGGGAGCAGCCGGGATGATGGATGTAGTTAGGGAGGAGGTTGGTGTGTGGAACACACTTTCGTGAGGGGATATCAGGCGCGCCTAGATAGGATTTATGTAACTAAGGAGATACAGGTTGGTAGGGTAGAAGCTATGGACGTGGGATATTCTGATCATAGGGGTGTGTTGGCAGATATTAGCTGGGAAGGAATGATTAAAAGGTATGACAGCTACTGGAAATTGAATATAAGTTTACTGCAGGGAGTTGGTGAGGGAGAAAGTTTTGCTGCATGGTGGCAGGGGCAATGGGAGAGAGGTCAGAATGCGGGAGACTTACTGAGTTGGTGGGAAATGTGGGCAAAGCCGTGTATTAGGAAGTATTATACAAAAATGGGCAGGGAAGAGAATTGGGGGAAATTCGGATTACAGAGGTACTTGGAGGGTCAACTGGAGGATTGTTACAAAAGGGGCGGGAATTCTAGGATGGATGAGATGGGTATTCTGAAAGAGCGTCTGAGAGAATTGCAGAATGAGCGATTTAATGCGACACGCGTGAGAGGAGGACTAGAGGAGGTCTTGTGGGGAGACAGGCCATCGGCCTGTGTTCTCCGACGGTTTAGGAAGAGGCAGAGGGACACAACTATGATGATGTTGGAGGTGTGTAGGGAGTTGGGGGGGTATAGGGGAGGACAATTGCTCCGAACTACTGAGGGAATAAGTAACTATGTAGATCACTGGGTAAACGAGTACTTGCAGGAGGAAGAGGGAGGGGAGAGGGACAGGACAGTAGTAGGGGAAGGGATTAGGTCTATTGTTAGTAAGGACGACAGGAAAGAAATGGAGGGAGAGATTAGTGAGGAAGAGGTATGGGAGGCAGTGCAGGGATTGAGCAAAGGGAAGGCACCTGGATTGGATGGTCTCCCTAATGATTTCTATCTGCATAATTGGGAGCCCCTAAGGGATTGTTTAGTTAAAGTATTCAATTGTATGAAGAATGGGAGGGTATTGGGTAGCATGCAGAACACTGGGGTTATAGTTTTGGTGAAGAAAAAAGAGGAATGTAGGACGATGAAGGATTATAGATTTATAACATTAATGTGTGCGGATTATAAGATCTTCGCAAAGGTACTAGGTAATAGGCTTAAGAAGGTGGTGGGAATGGTCTTACATAAGGGACAATGCGGAATCCCAGGTAGAAGCATGGGTGTGGGACATGGTCAAATTAGGGATTTTATTGAGAGTGGTGAAGGAGGGGGGGTGTTGAGTATCGATTGGAGTGCGGCTTATGATAGTGTTGACAGGAGTATGTTGTATGATATCATGAGGAGGCAGGGTTTTGGGAATGAATTAGTAGGGTGGGTAGAGACTCTGTATGCAGAGCCAAGGTTCGGATACAGATAAATGGTAAAATTGGAATGGAGGTGCCTATGGATAAGGGTTTAAGACAGGGCTGCCCCTTGTCCCAGGTATTGTTTGCTTGCATGCAAGACCACTTTTATCGTTTAGTTTCAGGTGGAAGGGCTGAGGGGACGGACGGGGATATAGGGATAGTTGGATATGTGGATGATACTACTGTACTAGTGAGAATGTAGAAGAGTTAGTGAATGTGGGGCGTTTTGTAGAGTTTTTTGGGAAGGCTACTGGGATGAAAGTAAACTATGCGAAATCTAAATTGTTGGAGGTAGGTAGGTGGGTAGGGGAGGCTTGGTGCGGGCAGGGGGTGGGCAATAGTGGAACAGGTGAAGATTTGTGGGGTGGTGTACGGGCAGACCCGGTGGAGGCCCGGCGATTAATGCAGAGGTGGTAGTAAGGGAGGCTATTAAGCGTATGGGTGGATGGCAGCCTGGGGACGTCACATTGCATCAGAGGGTGGTGATCGTTAATTCATTAGTGTTTAGTAAACTGTGGCATGTGGCGGCGGTGTTCCCCATTATTTTTGAGGATGTGAAGGAATTGCAGAGAAGGGCATTACGTTATATATGGGGTTATGGGAGGGCATGGTTAAGTAAGGAAGTGGTAATGACGAGGGTACGCAAGGAGGTTTGGGGCTCATCCCGTTAGCAAGGAGTCTGCAATGTGTTTACATTAAGCATCGATACCTCAGGGTGGGTGGGGTGCGTGGGAGGAGAGTGGGATTGGTTATGGAAGATGTCAGAAGGTGGTGGAAGGGGAATGATCTGAGGGAGTGTGAAGGAATGTTGAGGAGAATCATGGTAGTTAAGGAGCCGAGGAGGGTCACTGCGAGTCTCCTGGGCAGGGGAGGGGTGCATGGGGAGGTGCTGCATGGGGCAGCGATATACCCTGTGTATGATTGGATGGGTATATGGAAGGGATTAAGAAAGTTGTGGCTCAAACCCAGAGTACGTGAATTTGTGTATAGGTTTTTAATGGGGATCGTTGCATCGAAGGCAATTTTGTTCCGTATGGGGATAGGGGAGGGAGGGCTGTGTGATAGATGCGGGAGGAGGATACAGCGATCATGATACGGTGTATTTTTGTCCTTTATTAAGTGTAGTGCGTGAATGGTTTGGGAAGGTGTTACGCGGGGGGGGGGAGAGGGCTTTCAACATTACGGGCCTTGAGCTTTGATGTGGGAGGGGTGGGAGGGGAGGTGAGACGGGCGGTATTGTACCTAGTGGCAGACTACTTGTATGTGTCATGGGGAATGAGGGGGGTGTCGGGGGAGTGTAGAGTCAAGGCTTTGGCTGCTGTGTTTTATAGGACAAAATGTAGAAATAGGGATCTTTATGGTCGGAGGTGGGATTCAGCTTTTTCTGTGGGTTATAGGGAGTTGGCGGTGGGTAGTTTACTAGAGCTGTGAGGGAGGGTTTAAAAGGACTGGCCGGCGACAGGGAGGGGGGTATACATGGTGGGGAAGGACGTATGAATGAAGGGGAGGGGTGGGTGGGTGACGGTGGACTCAGCGGGCATATGACACATGACTGGAATGTGCGATGTGTGGTATGACGGGAGACTGGGTGGGAGGGAACCCCTATGGAGTAAAGGTGTCAGGGGTAACCATAGTGGCTTTTCTTCATAACCTACTGGACTGGTGATGTATAGTTATAGGTGTAGAAAGTTACCTTTAAGCTGTGCTTATATGGGGTTCTTATTTTTTTCACACACTTGGGTATGAACCGTTTTCCAACATGTTGTATGTAACTTAAGGTTTCCTGAGATGGGTTTCTCATGTTCCATTTTGTGCCTTACTGTTGTGGACGGCAGTTTTGGGTAGATTTTGTGTTGTAGACTGTCTACCTTTGCTAATTGTGTTTGTGTAAATATTAATTTGCTTATTGTGTAGGCTGATCTATCCTTGTATACATAATCTACTTTTTCGGAATGACATCATTCCTTTACCTGTGTTTTTATATTGTATAAAAAAGTTTTCAGTTTTGGAGATGAGTCATATGTTCTGTGCTATTACGTTATTATACACTGGTGAATATGTATGTTTTTACTTACTGTGTAACTTAATTATTTTTTTTTTTATATTTTATTTAAAAACATTATGGACAATTTTACATATGTCAAAAATACATCTTAACAAATAAATAGGCGACAATCAATTATTCAATGTTAAGCTGATTAAACCCCACACAATATATATGTCAAACACAAGCTATGTACCTCTAGAACTTCCTACTAACACCACACATACACTAACCAATATTCTTAATACATCAAGGTCACAAAAACATATGTACAAAGGTGCAGTCCTATGACAAGTGATACATGACCATCATAATCATCACTTGTACTTAATATGTACAAAAATTATATATATTACTGTAAACCCTAGTTCACTTTGTAATTCCTTCACAACTCACACTGTATGAAATAACCTTTACTCCTATATCCTTATGCAAGACATATAACAATTATAAAAACCCTTCAATGATGCAACTTGCATCACCATATGTAAAATCTGTTATGTTATAATCACATGTCCCCCCATCTACACTCACTTTTGCTCACCATGTGGGATGCAGCAAACCCCCAATTACTTGCTACTCTTTGTACAATATACACATTTAATCCTACATAAACACAAAATATCAATGAGAACAAATTCAACCACTGTAAGCTTACACTTATGTTCTCACTCTTATCATTGTACAAAAATATAACCCCAAAACCTAACCTACACACACCCATCCTCTACCATACAAAACCCAGCATATACCATACATACCCTCCTTATCCCTTAAGTCCATCTTTGTGTTAAGCATACATTAAATAGTTATACAAAACAAAAACTTATTCAATAATTTTTACAAAACATATCAAGCTAACAATATACATTTGATTCAAGGCCATAAATGACTCAACTTAAACTATTCAAAAATAAAAGCACGTTATTCTGGCAAAAAAAGGTGAATACCTCCCTCATCCCTTCAATAATCCCGTGCTCATGTATTATACTGCCTACTGATCTGTCCATTAACTGCCATCCCAGCCACTTTTTCACAAACCACAGTGAAAGCCCCCTTCACACTTCCCCTGACACCCCCACCACCCCTTTTAAGACGGCATTCGCACAAATACACCTTACACTCAAGTCTTAGTCTGTGTTCAGCAAACCAGTACATAATGCTTTCCCCTAAACCCCATGATAAACAGTCCCCACTAGTACCAAACTCTCTCATCCACCCATCACCCACACCCATCCACACCTCATGCACACCACCCATACATAGAAACACCCCCCCCCTTCCACAGCCGTTTCCCCCCTCGACCAGCCCCCTTAGTCGTTCACCCTATCTAACCCTAAAAGTATCCCGACAGTCATGTGCCTATAGGCCTCAGGAAAAGCCCTTCCCCAATCCCTACCATATACAACTTCGTTCCGACACTTTGTTCGATAAAACGCGCCGCCAGCACCCTAACCCTCACCCCCCTACTACATCCCTCATACTCCAAGACACATGTATGTAATCTGCTACAATATACAGTATGGCTCTCCTCACGTCAACACCTACTCCTCCACGTCCATACTTAAAACCCTCAAAAGACAACCCACCCCCACCCACCGTAACACACCGCCTACCCATGCACGCACCCTACCCAAAACCTCACAAAGTAAATGATGTGATATGCGGTATCCAAAAGCCCACATCTCGGACATCCCTCCCTTATTATACCCATGATGACTAACTGCGCCCGTGAAGCTAAAATCCCTGTAAAAACCTATAAACCGTCCTCACGAACCTTCGCAGGCAGCCTCATACGATGTAACCAAACCCAAATCGCCCCCAATTGTACATAGGGTACACTGCCTCCCCTGCACCAAATCTTCTTTAACACCCCTCCCAAGACCCCAACCTTCAGTCTCCCGGCTCACGAACTACCAATAACATTCGCAACATCCCTCACACTCAAAAGGGCCTTCCCACCCCACCATCTCCTGATCTCCTTCATTACCTGCCCCACCCTCATTCCTCTAGGTCCCCCTCCCATAGAAAACGTTGCTTAACATAAATGCCTTGCACTCTCCTCGCAAAGGAATGAGTCCCAACCCTCCCTACCCACCGGCGTCATTACAACCTTCTTATTCAACCAATGCCTTCCATACGCCCATACATACCGTAAAACCCTCTGTTGCAATTTCTCCACATCCACATCCCTAATGGGGTACACGCTGCAACATACCATAATTTACTATAAATCAAAGTATTAATGGCTATGACCCTCTGAAATAATGTTACATCTCCAGGCCTCCAGCCTCCCAACCTCCGTATGGCTGCCTCAACCACTGAAACCGAATTAATTTCTCTAGCTATCTGTACGTCATTGCAATACAGAACCCCACATATTTTCAGCCTATCTACCACAACCCAACCATACCTATGCCCCAACGCCCCCCCCATCCACGTCCCTACCTCCAACAACTTAGATTTTGCCCGGTTCACCCTCATTCCAGTAGCTTCCCCAAAAACTTCTATACAAATCCCAATGTATTCCAGGCCCCCCTCACCTTCTACCATTATGGTCGTATCATCCACAAAACCAACTATTCCACTAACACTATCCCTATTCGTATCACCTCCCCTTACTCTTCCCACCACTAACAGATAAAAAGGATCCTGAAGACAAGCAAACAAACATTGAGATAAAGGACACCCCTGTCTCAGACCTCTGTCCATACCCACTGACTCCCCTACCCTCCCATTCACCAGTACCCGTACTAATGCGTCTCCATACAACGTCCGAACCCAATCCACCACCTCCTCCCCAAAACCCTTCCTTCTCAAAATGTCCAACAGCACGTCCCTGTCTACATTGTCATAGGCAGTTTCCCAATCCAAACCCAACACACCTCCCCCCCCCTTAGCCTCTATAAACTCCCTAATCCTTCCATGCCCAGCCCACATACATCTCCCTGGTATCCCAAATTGCCCCCTCTCAATTACTTTCCCCAAAACTTTTTTCATCCTATTACCTAAGATTCTTGCAAATATTTTATAGTCAGCACATAACAACGATATACCCCTATAGTCGCGAATCATCTCCGCCTTCTTCCCTTTTGGCACCAACACGACTACCCCAGTACGTTGATCTACACCCATGGAACCACGCTCCTTCATATAATTAAAGACCTCTGTTAAACACACCCTAATTGCATCCCAATTCTGCACATAAAAATCACTTGGTAAGCCATCAATCCCAGGTGCCTTTCCCAACTTCATACCTTTTACAGCCTCCCATACTTCGTCCTCTGTAATACGCCCCTCCATCTCCTCCCTATCCCCATCCATGACATCTCTCTGAATACCCTCCAAAATCTCCTCTCTAGCCTTTCTCACCTCATCTCTTTTAGTCAAGTGCTCCCTAAACCAATGTTCCACATATCCACCTATGCCCTCCGTTGTCCTCAAACCTGCCCCTCCCTATATCCACCTAAAGCCTTACCCACCCGTAATGTCATCACTGTCATACCCTTCCTCCTTGTCTGAAAACCACGTAACACAGTCATTGACGGCTTATCACCCCAAAGAACATCATCCATACCACTCCGCACTCTAAGCGCATGGAACCTTTCATTTTGTATTTCCTTAAGATGCTCATGTAATCCCCGTATTTCTTCCTCGTGATTCCCACCCCACCATAACAATCTCTCAACTGTCCTCCAAATACCTTTGCAATCCAAAACTCAACTGGGTCTCCTCCCAACCCTCCCGCTTATAATACGCTCGTATTGCTACCTTGCGTGTACATTCCACCACGTCCCCACGTCTCGTCCTCTTTGACCCTCCCCATAACCTCCCCACCACTCCGCAAACCTCCCTTACGGTCCACCCTCCAACCACCTGACATTAAGTTTCCAATAACCCGGATACGTTTTGACAACCCCTCCCATTGCAACTGTGCCAGCACCCCACGGTGATCAGAAAAACCAACATCGATATAATCCACATTCCCTACTGTTATTGCCCCAGCCACGATATTCGATCCAGCCGAGCTGCATACCCTCTCCTTATGAAAGTATACTCTACGTTGCCACCCCCTCCACCCTCTGCATCAACCACGCCCACTGCCCTAAAGACTTCTCTTAAAACCCCCAACTCACATCCCGCCCCCCTCGGTTCCACATCCTTTTTCCGGATAATACTGTTCCAATCTCCACCTACTATCGCAATAACAGGTAACCCTCTCAAAAAATAGACCAACTCATTCCGCACAAATTCCTCCTTAATCCTTCTATTATTCATTGCCGGCATGTAAACCCCTATGAACACCACACGCACATCTCCCCATACCCTCTCACACGCACCACTCTTCCCCCTCCTTCCTCCCAAGTTAACAAACTAAAGGGCTGGTCTCTCTGATTCCTACCACAACACTCCCTTAAAACTATCAGCGCTACCCGCATACACCTTGTACCCCTCCAAACACAAGTCCCTGCCATACCTAAAATTATGTTCCTGTAATATACATACATCTACATTCAACCTTCTCAACGTCACCGCTACCCACTTTCGTTTGACCTCCGCTCGGAGGCCATTAACATTCATTGTTAAACACCTGAAAAAGTGAAGGGGCTTTCCTCTATGCTTTTGTATCTTTGGTGATACCACCTTCGAAGACCCAAACTTCCCTCCCTTACCCAATCGCTCCTTGTCCAAAACCTTTCCCTGTACACCTATCCTACCTCCCTTCTACGTCAACCCATGTTTTGCTGACCCGTTGACCTGGAGTGGGGAAATCCTCATCCGAAGTTTCACCCGACCTCTTCCGGGACTCGCCTGAGGCCTCCATCTCCTCCTCCACATCTCCTCTGTGCACCTCCACTCGCACCTCTTGAACCAATGCCGGTAGCATTCCATCACTCTGCCAACATTCTCTGATACAATGCTATCCCCAGACTCCACACCAACTGTAGAACAACCCTGTAACTCCCCTGGCAAAGTCCCTGCAAAGAATTCCTGGAATTCCTGAATCAATGGATCAGGTAACACCAAACCTGCTTCCTCCTGACCTGAAGCCTCATCAAGACTCCCAGTTGCCACGTCCTGATTCGTCTGAGGTAAAGTGAGGACACGCCCATCCTCATTGTCCACTATTTCACTCCATTTGCCGGTAGCCGCCATATCCATCTCTTCCGTTGCTACCGGTAGTTCCTCCCCAACCACAACATTCTCCTTCTGCAACACATCAACACGACTGGGTCGCTGCTGCTCCATCCTCTTGTCACAAGTTGCCGCCATATGCGCCGCCGAACCACATATCCTACAAGTCCTCTGTTGTCCAGCGTACGTAACGTAGACTTGCGTACGAAATCCATCCATGGTGACATAGGACGGAATCTGGCTCCTTAAGGTCATTTTCAGGGAATATGAACCCTCCAACAGCCCAGCATAAATACCTTGAGCCCACCGTCCTACCGAGGCAGCATGAACAACCCCGTACTGGCCAAATGCCTCCCTGACATCAGCCTCACTCGCCTCAAAAGGCACATTCCGAAGTCTTATCCAAGTATAGTAGCTGGAAACATCCCGAAGTCGTACCACTAGACTGGAGTTGATCTCAATCCTCTGCTCTTGATATCGCTCCACCACTCTGTCGTAAACACTGCTCTCCAGGAACTTCACAAAGATTCTGGCAGAACCATTCAATGCCAATCCACACAATTCACTATGCGATATTCCATAGGTGTCACGTATTATCGCTGGTAACAGTACATCCGCATTGCTGGGATAAATGGCCCCCTGCAATACCTCAACACAGACTGTATTGACTCGGCGCTTACTCCTGTCCGCCATCTTTGTGAAAATCAGTAGTATGCGGTGGTACCACCAGGTGCCAGAGCAGTCGCACCCGCACACCACCAAGGCTGGGCTGCGAATGCTTAATTATTGATGTTAATGATCAACAGTGTGTGTAGTTTTGTAGGGGTTGGCGCTGTTAGTATAATTATTATATTGTTACAATTGATGTGTTTATATTGTCTTCTAATGTTGTAATGTAATAAAGTTTCATTGGGTCGTTGTCTGTACTTTACAGAAGTGTGAATAATAAGCACTTGGGGGATGACTATATTTAGTATATTTTGTTATACTGTCATTTACGTCATTTAGTGGCTGTTTGTGATTTATGTCCTTCGGGATTATGTACATACGGTTATTATTTTTTCCTGTTCATGGATGGTAAGCATTGATTGACAAGTTTTTCTGGTTTTGTGCATTGTTTTTATGCTTTGTATGTTTTCTTAAGTAGGGAAAATTTTGTTAACCTTTGTTGTTGCTTAGCCAAGCACAGTTAGTGCTTGTATTTAAAGTTATCACTCTGTCTTCTGTCTCCGTATTGTCATGTGTTTTGTAATTGTTTTTTCAATAAAATATAAAAAAAAAAAAATTGTGGTTGCAGGGGTGTGTGCGTGTGTGTGTGTGTATGTATACATGTGTCAAGATGAAATTAAGACACATGTGCAACATCTGGGTGTCTTTATTGTAAACGTTTCGCCATCCTGGAGTTAACCTGGAGAGAGTTCCAGGGGTCAACGCCCCTGCGGCCCGGTTTGTGACCAGGCCTCATGTTGGATCAGAGCCTGATCAACCAGGCTGTTACTGCTGGTCGCACGCAGTCCAACGTACGAACCACAGCCTGGCTGGTCAGGCACCGACTTTAGGTGCCTGTCCAGTGCCTGCTTGAAGACAGCCATGGGTCTATTGGTAATCCCCATTATGTATGCTGGGAGGCAGTTGAACAGTCTTGGGCCCCTGACACTTATTGTGTTGTCTCTCAACGTGCTAGTGGCACCCCTGCTTTTCATTGGGGGGATGTTACATCGCCTGCCGAGTCTTTTGCTTTCGTAGGGAGTGACTCTAGTGTGCAAGTTTGGTACTAATCCCTCGAGAATTTTCCACGTGTATATAATAATGTATCTCTCCCACCTGCGTTCTAGAGAGTACAGGTTTAGGAACTTCAAGCGTTCCCAGTAATTGAGGTGGTTTATCTTATCGCAGTTAAGCGTGCCGTGAAGGTTCTCTGCACATTTTCTAGGTCAGCAATTTCACCTGCCTTGAAAGGTGCAGTTAGTGTGCAGCAATATTCCAGCCTAGATTGAACAAGCGACCTGAAAAGTGTCAACATCGGCTTGGCATCCCTGGTTTTGAAGGTTCTCATTATCCATCCTGTCATTTATTTTTCTAGCAGATGCGATTGCTACGGTGTTATGGTCCCTGAATGTGAGATCCTCTGACATGATCACTCCCAGGTCTTTGACATTAGTTTTTCGCTCTATTGTGTGGTTAGAATTTGTTTTGTACTCCGATGAGATTTTAATTTCCTCACGTTTTCCGTATCTGAGTAATTGAAATGTCTCATCATTGAACTTCATATTGTTTTCTGCAGCCCATTTAAAGATTTGGTTGATGTCTGCTTGGAGTCTTGCAGTGTCTTCAATGGTGGACACTGTCATGCAGAGTCGGGTATCATCAGCAAAGGAAGACACAGCACTGTGGCTTATATCCCTGTCTATGTTCGATATGATGATGAGGAACAGGATGGGAGTGTTGCGTATCTTGAAGTATACGCAATGAGAATTTTATATTTCATGTATATCTATTATCATATAAGTTTATATTGGAGATATTTTCAGTAATAGCTAAACTAAAAATATCTTACTTTATAAACTTGTATACTTAGTTGTGTAAATAGGTAGGATGATATATGACGGTAGCTAACTAGCTATCCGGTCGTTATGAAACGTCAGGTATTCCCGCCTTGAAGCCACGTCACCACACCTAAGGTTGTGGCCACCGGCCTGACCCAAGGCAGTCTTCGCTTGCTCTCTGATGGAGAACAAACTTCCCTTACCTTGTGGAAGTATACTACCTCGTCTCCTGGATTAACTCTTCTTGCATTTCCCAAGGAATTTGTCTCTAGCTCCACCCTGAGCAAGTCTACGTGTGCTACGATATTAGAGACGCTGATGTTTGTCTCTAGCTTCACCTTAATAGCTCTGATACTGAGTTCGCTCTCACCCTTGGTCTGGTGAGCAATTCAGTCTCTCCAAGACTAGTTCTCTCACCCCTGGTGTGGTGAGCATGCCATAGAAGACTCTTCAGTTCTCTCACCTTTGGGATGGTGAGCATATCTTCAGAGGCTCTTATTTCCTCAAGTTCTATCTACAGAATAGACTTGGGAACTATGGATCACTATAGAGTTGACTCGTATGGAAACAGTGATAGTGACCTTCAGTGTAGTGATTCTCTGCTCAAGTCTAGTAATAAAAACCCTAGCTCGTTATTGATGTGATTGACATTGTGAAGTGTTGTAAATCAGAGGAAGTGATTTATATATCCTCTTTACATATTATATTAAGATTGTACAGACAAATGTAACTTGTGGTACTTATGAGTAACAAGTAAAGGATTATTTAAAGTGTGTACACCCTCCTAAGAGTAAGGAGGTTGAGATTATTTTATTTTACTAAGTCTTAAAGATCTTAGTAGTATACTCTTAAATAAAATCTAGAAAAACCTTTAAAGATCTCATTTCGTCTTGTACTTTGATAATTCCTAGCACCTGCTGTACTGTTGTTACGATTGGCACTAAACTAATTAGTGGTCTACAGGCCAGGATCGTAACAGGGAGCGAGTACTGTGCCTTGTGGAACAGAACTTTTCACTGTAGCCTCCTCAGACTTTACTCTGTTGACTACTACTCTTTGTGTTCTACTTGTTAGGAAATTATATATCCATCTACCAACTTTTCCTGTTATTCTTTTATCACGCATTTTGTGTACTATTACACCATGGTCACACTTGTCAAAGGCTTTTGCAAAGTCTGTATATAACATCTGCATTCTGTTTGTCTTCTAGAGCATCCAGGACCTTGTCGTAGTGGTCCAGTAGTTGGGACAGACAGGAGCGACCTGCTCTATACCCATGCTGTCCTGGGTTGTGTAATTGATGGGTATCTAGATGAGTGGCGATCTTGCTTCTTAGAACACTTTCAAAGATTTTTATGATATGGGACGTTTGCGCTATTGGTCTGTAGTTCTTTGCTATTGCTTTACTGCCCCCTTTGTGGAGTGGGGCTATGTCTGTTGTTTTTAGTAGCTGCGGGACGACCCCAGTGTCCATGCTCCCTCTAGATAGGATGTTAAAAGCACGTGATAGGGGCTTCTTGCAGTTCTTGATGAACACGGAGTTCCATGAGTCTGGGCCTGTAGCGAAGTGAAAAGCTCTGTTCCACAAGGCACAGTACTCGCTCCCATCTTGTTCCTCATCCTCATATCGGACATAGACAGGGATATAAGCCACAAAGCCGTGTCTTCCTTTGCAGATGACACCCGAATCTGTGTGAGTGTCCACCATTGAAGACACTGCAAGACTCCAAGCAGACATAAACCAAATCTTTAAATGGGCTGCAGTAAACAATATGAAGTTCAATGATGAGACATTTAAATTACTCAGATATGGAAAACAAAGAAATTAAAATCTCATCGGAGTACAAAACTAATTCCAACCACACAATAGAGCGTAAAACTAATGTCAAAGACCTAGGAGTGATCATGTCAGAGGATCTCACACCGAAGCAATTGCATCTGCTAGAAAAATGACAGGATGGATAATGAGAACCTTCAAAACCAGGGATGCCAAGCCCATGTTGACACTTTACAGATCGCTTGTTCTATCTAGGCTGGAATATTGCTGCACACTAACTGCACCTTTCAAGGCGGGTGAAATTGCTGACCTTGAAAATGTGCAGAGAACCTTCATGGCACGCATAACTGCGATAAACTACCTTAATTACTGGGAATGCTTGAAGTTCCTAAACCTGTACTCTCTAGAACGCAGGCGGGAGAGATATATTATTATATACACATGGAAAGTTCTCGAGGGATAAGTACCAAACTTGCACACGAAAATCACTCCCTATGAAAGCAAAAGACTCGGCAGGCGATGTAACATCCCCCCAATGAGGGACAACACAATAAGTGTCAGGGGCCCAAGATTGTTCAACTGCCTCCCAGCATACATCAGGGGGATTACCAACAAACCCCTGGCTGTCTTCAAGCAGGCAATGGACAGGCACCTAAAGTCGGTACTTGACCAGCCAGGCTGTGGTTCGTACGTTGGACTGTGTGCGGCCAGCAGTAACAGCCTGGTTGATCAGGCTCTGGTCCAGCATGAGGCCAGGTCACAGACCGGGCCGCAGGGGCGTTGACCCCTGTAATTCTCTCCAGGTAAACTGAGAAGACCTATTTCATACAGTTTGGAAACAGAGCCACAAATGTTCCACTTAACATAACGCTCAATGGTTCACCCATCACAAGACTCAGAGGGAAAATTCCTAGGAATTCATATTGACAGTAGCCTTAAATTCCAAACACACATACAACAAATTTCCAAGAAAATCTCAGACAGTAGGCATCCA
>WNWK01040877.1:0-2500 GCA_009830355.1 Cherax destructor
ATTTATTTTCAGATGAGTTTAAAATTTAAATGGCCACAGGATACAGTTTTCCTAAAAATTCCCATACACTGAGTACACTCTGCAGACTGAGAGAAGGAAGGTAATCACTAAAAACTCCGATGCCAGACTGATGATGGTTTTCTTTTGGGCTCAATTACAGGTTGGTATTAGAAACAACTTTTTCTTTAATACCGTTACTATAATTTTTGGGGTTAAATGTCAGTTAATTCTGAAATATTATTTAAACAATTGGTGCAAAATTTTCTAAAATGCTAAAGAAGGTTTTATTCATAATGTTTATAACCATCAAATATTCAACTTTTTACCATTATTTTTAAAATTTAAAAACAAAAATAATCGAATTGTTAAAAAAAACCCCCTTCCTTCAGATATTAGAATTTTTCTTAAATTACATTTTCTAATATTCATAAATATGTAGTGCCGAATAGGAAAAAATTTATATATATTTTTTTTTGGCTTAAAAAAACCTTTTTGCCAAAAGAAAGTTAAAATTTGTGTATGAATAATTTCCTAAAATCATTCCGAACCTAACGAAAAAGATATTTATTGTGTTTTTTATTATTAAATTATTATAAACTTATCTAAAAATATTTTTTTGGGATTGCTAAATTAAATTGCGCTTTTTTAAAAGGTTGGGTAAGTTTTCAAGGATTTTTTGGGAAAAATTAAATTTTTACATTAATATAAATAAAAAAATATCTTTAAAGATAAGAAAAATTTTCAAAAGGGAAAAATTTTAATTTTTTTATGAATTTTACCTTTGGGGAACTATTATGTATTATATATATATATATATATATATATATATATATATATATATATATATTTTTTGTCCCGATTATAAATTGGTTTTGGGGCAAATAGCAACGCCCCTTGCCATATAAGACAAGTGAAAATTTGTGTATGCAAAATTTCCCCAAAATCATTCTGAACATAACAAAAAAAAAATTTTTTCATTGTTTTGTTTATTATTATTTAATGTTAACGATCTAAGAATTTTAGGGGTTAGACTAAATTAAATTGCTTTGTTGTAATAATTGGGTATTTTTAAAGTTTTTGGGACAAAATTATAAATTTTTACATTAATATAAATGAAAAATATCTTTAAACGTATAAGAAAATTTTAGAAAGGATTAATTTTAATGAGTTCAATTGACCATTTTTTCCCAATGGACAATATAATAAAAAATATATATATATTTGCCAGTATAAAATGTATAAGGGGTAGGTCATTTCCAGCAGGATCTGCAGGAGGTTACACTGACTTGACCACAACCCCCAAAGAGATGGTAAACCAGTACTGGGGGCATCTGCATAAACTCCCACCAATTAACAACTTTGTCAACAACTCCCCAACCCGAAGAAATTAAACCTTTTTTTTTTTGGTCATTATCCCCTTTGGGGAAAAGGGGGGAATCAACCCATTGCTGTTGGAACACCCCCCCCAGTTAAAGCAGGGAAAAAAATTCGCCTAGAAGCTGCCAGTTTCTCCAGCCACACCAACTGGGCTTTGGGGCTCCAGTGAAGCGCAGCCGGGGCAAGGGCCACATGGGACCTATCAGAAGAAAGGCCGTAGTCAAATTTTGGGTTTAGAAATGCCTTTTAAAGGGAAGAGAGTGGTCTTTCCAGCCGTTCGGGATCGGTTCCCAGCTTTCCCTTCATTTCAGCTGGCTACAGAAACCCCGACTCTTTTTTTGGGGAACATAAATTTTTGAGGGTGTTCACAGGGTGATCCCCTCGCCCACTTCTTTTTTTTTGGCAGTAAGAGAACTAACGTCCAGCCATAGGACCCCCCATCTGGCCTGGATGATGGGACCGGGGGACGGGGGGGTCCCTTTTTAGAGGACCTACAACGGGTGAAGCACAGGGGGGAGGACTCACCTCCTCAAAGGGGAAAACACAACAAATCGGAAAAACGGTAAACAACCCCCAGGTCACTACTCCACTATCCCAAAAGTACCCCCTGGGGGCAATTTGGGGGCACCCCCATACACTGTCCTCAAGGACAAAGTGAATGACCGAAAAGAATGGAGGAGAGAATAAGGATCTTGATGCCCATGATGCCCTGTATCTCTCACAAGGTGTCTTACTATGCCAAGACTCACATACTTCCTGGAGGTGCGCACCCTTTTGAAACCCAACACTTGACGAGTATGACGCACACCTGAGATCAACCTTCAAGAAGGCACTGAATCTGTCACTAGAGGATCAGCAATGGGAGAGGCAACCCTCCCAGTGGACTGGGAGGTATAGGGGTGCGCAAAGCAAGGCAGGTAGCGTTACCTGCATTTCTGTCATCGTGTTTGGCTTCCAGTGGATTAGTCAAGAGGATTGTCCCTGAACGTTTGAGAGGTGTGGTGGGAGCTCAAGACCCCAAGTTCATTGAAGCAGCAGTGCAGTGGGACATCCTGGCAGACTCCCCAGTAGACCAGCTCCTCCCAAAGAGCACAAACAGTCCCACTGGGACAAACCGATCATG
>WNWK01040877.1:7500-16750 GCA_009830355.1 Cherax destructor
ATTCAGTTTCTTTGAAACTGTGTCGATAGTGCAATAGTCATGCGGTGATTGTTGAGGCTTCAGGAAGGATTGTTCGCACAACTCTAATTATTTCCTGGTTTGTTAAGATGATTTCACACTTCGAAGATTTGAGGATGAACCCGAATTTTCACCCTGTGACTTCACCAGTTGAGGCTCTTCTAGCAGGAGTGCCATCATCTAGCAGGAGTGCCATCATCCAGGTACAAGATAGTATTGAGTTTGTTGTGCAAGCTGTTATCTGTGAATTCTCTCACTGCAGTGCAGAAGTGAAATGGAGCGGAACTCTCTCTGACGAGGTAATTTCATGCTCGCCAAATAAAAGTATTGAATTTTTTTGTATTTGTTGTATCCATTTGAAATACTGGAGAAAAGACTTGGACACTGCCCATAATGAGGCTCCGAAAAAGAAAGGTTTAATTTCTTCAGGAATCGCCCCGCTAGACGTATTTTGAGGAAGGTTACCTCTGTAAGAATAGTTGATGCAGTGGTCACTGAATTTGCCATCTAGTTGTGTGTTGTGGTCTTATTCCAGTGTAACCCCTGGCAGATCCCGCTGGAAATTACACAATTGCTTTCTTTATAAACTACTAAATCTGAAAAAAAAAAATCGGTACTACGATGGGATCATCATCAGTGTGATTGTGAATCTGGCGTCCCTGGATGGGTGCTTGTCTCTTAGTCTCTAATGTGTATATTATATATATATATATATATATATATATATATATATATATATATATATATATATATATATATATGTCTGCCGATTAGGTAAACTGGTCAATTAGCAAGAACTCATCTAAAATTAAGTTCTTTCTAAAATTTTCTTATACGTTTAAAGATATATTTTTTCATTTATGTTAATGTAAGAATTTATAATTTTGTACCAAGAGAAACTTTGAAAACCTACCTAACCTTATTACAACAAGCGCAATTTAATTTAGCCTAACCCAACTAAATATATTTTAGATACGTTAACATTAATTTAATAATAAACAAACACAATGAAATATATTTTTTCCGTTATGTTCAGAATGATTTTGGCGAAATTATTGCATACACAAATTTTCACTTGTCTTATATGGCAAGGTGAGCGTTGCTATTTAAGCCAAAATCGGAGTTTTACCTAATCGGCACGACTATATATATATATATATATATATATATATATATATGTCGTGCCGATTAGTAAAACTGGTCAATTAGCAAGAACTCATCTAAAATTAAGTCCTTTCTAAAATTTTCTCTTATACGTTTAAATATATATTTTTTTCATTTATGTTAATGTAAGAATTTATAATTTTGTTCCAAGAGAAACTTTGAAAACCTACCTAACCTTATTACAACAAGCGCAATTTAATTTAGATTAACCCAACTAAATATATTTTAGATACGTTAACATTAATTTAGTAATAAACAAACACAATGAAATATATTTTTTCGTTATGTTCAGAATGATTTTGGCGAAATTATTGCATACACAAATTTTCACTTGTCTTATATGGCAAAGTGAGCGTTGCTATTTAAGCCAAAATCGCAAGTTTTACCTAATCGGCACGACATATATATATATATATATATATATATATATATATATATATATATATAATATATATATATATATATATATATATATATATATATATATATATAACAACGCTGCGACTAGCCGAGGATTCAAACCCATGTAGTTTGGGCCGCCCCGCATGGTCAGCGAAAATCCCACATGACGCTCTAACGCACAGGAAAACGCAATCCTACAAGAATCACGCACCCAACAGAGCTAGGTGTTTTACCGTGATCGGAGGACATACAGTAGTGTGGGTGCCTCTGAGCTAATTTTATTCTACTCCCGTTTAGTGTACTAACCTCCACGAGCAGTATTTTATATTATTGTAACCACGAACGAGTGGTATTGAATCAATAACACTGCTACTAGGCGAAGATTCGAACCCATGTCGTTTTGGCCCACCCCATTACAAGCCCAATTTTTTTTTTAACATTATTTTCTTTGGCACTCAGGACTAATATAATAGTTTACTTTCTCCCGTTGCACAGCTTGGAGATTCGTGTAGATCCTGAAGGTATATTGGGATATGAAACAAACGGAATCTTTAATGGCACGTTGGGGATGCTCCAACGAGAAGAGGTCGACATCGGAGGATCTATGGGATCAGCAGAAGGCCGAACCAAGATTTTAGAGCATGCTGGTGTACACCAACAAGCCATGATAAGCTTAGTGTCTTTGAAGGCCACACCCGTCCCGCAGAACCTTGCTATAATAACACCTTTTACCGGTGGGTATTTTAACTTTTTTCCCTTTTTTGACATGTGTTTTACAGTAATATTTCATTATTATAGAAAAAAGATTATTTTCAAAAATAATTAAGATTTTAGTAAGTGACGGACTAATTTGTTGTGTTATTTTAACTAGTTATTAGAGCTTATTCTCCTTATATATATATATATATATATATATATATATATATATATATATATATATATATATATATATATATATATATATATATATATATATGTCATGCCGATTAGGTAAAACTTGCGATTTTGGCTTAAATAGCAACGCTCACCTTGCCATATAAGACAAGTTAAAATTTGTGTATGCAATAATTTCGCCAAAATCATTCTGAACATAACGAAAAAATATATTTCATTGTGTTTGTTTATTATTAAATTATTGTTAACGTATCTAAAATATATTTAGTTGGGTTAGGCTAAATTAAATTGCGCTTGTTGTAATAAGGTTAGGTAGGTTTTCAAAGTTTCTCTTGGTACAAAATTATAAATTCTTACATTAACATAAATGAAAAAATATATCTTTAAACGTATAAGAGAAAATTTTAGAAAGGACTTAATTTTAGATGAGTTCTTGCTAATTGACCAGTTTTACCTAATCGGCACGATATATATATATATATATATATATATATATATATATATATATATATATATATATATATATATATATAACAACTACAGAGGGGGTTGCATAATAGCTCTCCTCCTACTGAGGGTAGGAGTAGAGGCGGGAAGCATACTGTACCCAGGCACACGAGTGCCAAGTGTCAGAGAGTTTCAGTATTATAAGAATACAGGATAGTTAGTCCACAAGCAAAGATATTGGAGCGGATCACTAGCAAATTAACATTGGTAACATAATAGATATCAAAATTATTAATCAGACTTCTTAAGATTTTGAATTTGGATGTGTCAGGCAATTAATTCTCTGTGGGAAATTCCACACCTTAAATTTAACGGGAAAACAGGCAAGCTCGCCTATAGGGTAGACTAATGGTCGAGCCTCAAAAGGAGACACAAACCCCAGGCCCTAATTCCCAGGAGTCGAACCTGACATTCATATAAGAATCTGGTTTCAGACTGTGCACGTTTGCCTCAATTATAAACGAATTAAGCTTGAACAATCTATTACTACCATTATATAATGGTAGTAATGAGTTATATACCAGGTTATCCCAACAACAGTATTCAGTCAGGACGGGCCAGATGTGGAATGTTGTAATTAATCATGTCAGTTCTTGTAGTCACCCACCGGGGTGGGCTGCCACTCAGATTATTGTATCCAACATTTCCGTCATAGAAGGAAACATAATTGAGTCCTCTCTCTTGAAACATAATAGGAATGTCACATATAACTCAAATTATGAGCTGTACAAACTCAGTAGCTGTTTAGAGGAGTCTATTGTGCACAGCCTTAAACAACAAGCGCGCAGGATTGTTCATTTTGTCAGGGGACGTCTCGTGATGTTCTGGTGTCATTGGACCAGAGTCTGCACACTGAACATCATGGTACAACCGTTGTTACCGTCTGTATAATATATAACATCCTGTTAAGTCTGTTGGGAATGTCGATATAATGTAGAACATCATGTTACGTCCGTGTGAACATTAGCACAATGTATAACACGCTTAGCTACTACTGAATAAAGGTATCGAAAGGTTACAGGTACCCACTGGTTCAGTGGGTTAAGGTGTCATGTGATTTTCGCTCACCAAGAGGCAGGGCCAAAGCTACATGGGTTCGAATCCTCGGCTAGTCGCAGTGTTGTTATTCATTGAAAACCACTCGTTTGTGCTCACAATAATATATATATACTGCTTGTGGAGGCTAGTACACCAAACGGGGATAAGATAAAATTAGCTTAATTAGCACCCACACCATCGTATGTCCTCGGACCAAGAGTAACACACCTAGCTTGGCTGGGTGCTTGGTTCTTGTAGGAATGTGTGGTTCAGTGGGTTAAGGCGTCATGTGATTTTCGCTCACCACGAGGCAGGCCAAGACTACATGGGTTCGAATCCTCCTCTAGTCGCAGTGTTGTTATTGATTCAATACCACTCGTTCGTGGTCACAATAATATATATGTATATATATATATATATATATATATATATATATATATATATATATATATATATATATATATATATATATATAGGGTCCACCTCTAGTGCAAATTGTGGGACCCATAGCCTCGGAGAAGTGGATAAAAAGGCTTCAAGGAAGAATATTTGGATTTCTTTCTGAAGCCATTTGAATATTCCACTTCTCCTACCACCCCATCCTATATACACACATACATGCATATAAATGCTTTATTAATAGACAGAATACATTTATAGAAAACACAAACATGAATACAATGGTACAATATGTCAAAGATTATGAATCTCCTCCAGTTCCTCCGAAGCCGGACGGGAGCCAAGTATGCAGCATGCGTTTCCCCTCTGGATGGCCACACTGAGACGCTGGAACATGAACGTGGCTGCCCTTGGGTCCCTGGTGGTGTCGATGAGTCTGTAACCCAGTTCTTTAAGGAAACGTGTTGCATTTTTTCCCCACGCTCCCAAGGTCTCTGATCCCACTGGGACAAATTTATACTGTTGGCTTATGTCCCTGTACTTGCCGATCTTGTACTCCTCTCTGTGGTCAGCAGCTCCTCCCTGTCGCCCAACACTGTGATGGATGTAGGTGTCAGCCAGTGTCGACACACAGGTATAATCCCATGCTAAGAGCTTGCCATTCTTCCAAGGATAGATGGTGATCCCATCGGGGCGGTTTGCTGGGTTGTGGGCGTTGTTGGCTGCTAGTGATCGAGGCTCTCTCTCGGCTGGGCATTCAGCTGTAGCAAGGGTTCTCTTTATGATGTCGTTGACCTCATTGTGTCTTGCATGCCAACCCTTGGTTTTAGAACAGTTAAGACCATGTAGACCATATTGGTCGGCTTGCGCATCGCTGCAAATACACGTATATTCCGTGTGAATAGGGGCAGCAAGGCGCAAAGCCACTGCAATACGAAGGGTCTTAGGGTCCAGGCGTGTTCCCATGGCCGAAATGGGAACTGTTTGGGGAAGTCCCCAGAGTGATGTGCACTCACAGCTAGGAGACGGGCAGTCTCCCTGTCTGATGTTACGGCCCTGAGCATATTGGCAAGTATCTTTTCAGAGATTGGGCCGTCCCAGCTTGACTGTCTGTAGGCCAGTTCTTCACTAGGTTTTGGTGTTGGAGCAGCAAGAGTCTCCCATTCAGTGATGGCACTGGTGTAACTAGGGTCCTGTATTCCTGCTGAATCACTGAGGTTGCCTGGAAGAATTTGTTTTATTAGCTCATTTGATGCTATGGAAGAGGATAAGAAGGCTGCTAGGGCAATCTGGGAGGATTTGCGTACTCCCAGCCCCCAAGTCTGACTGGAAGTGAGGCTTGTAACCACTGTCCATCATCGAGGGGAAAAATTCAATACACTCTCTAGCATGGTCTTGAGGAGAGAGTCGTATTCCTCGAGTTTCGGGCTGTTGAAGGCTGGGGAGCATCTCAGGAAGTATGTAAGTTTTGGGATTGACAGGCATCTGGTGAGTAAGTAGAAGGCATCATGTGTATCGATGTCTTTCATCCTACCTTCCATCGTCCTGAGGTCGGAGATTTTTTTCCCGGACCAGATCGATGGCATTGGGCCCAAGAGGAGCACCAAGGAGAGTGCTGTTGGTTGGATCGATGGCTCGTGCCCCTGGTAAAACAGCCTAATGTCCTGGATCATCTGTGGATTGGTGGAAACTATCTCACATTTGGTGGAATTTAAAGATAGGCCCAGGCTACCTACCATATCTTTAATTTTCCTGATGTCTCCTAGGAGAGATTGTGCAGTGCCAGCTAGGGTGCCATCCTCCAAGAACCAGATATTGAGCTCACTGGACAATGCTTCTGTGACATCCTTGATGACTAGACAGAATAGAAAGGGAGCAAGAGGGTCCCCTGTTGCACACCCTCACACGAGTCAATTTCATGGTCCCCAAACAAAAGTTTAGAAGCCAAACTGTAACACGATTCTATGAAAGGATAGAGGGAAGGAAAGTGCCTAGAAACTGCTTGGAAAGCAGCATCCCTTCTGACTGAGTTGAAAGCATTGGCAAAGTCCAATTTGATTAAAGCTTTTTCATTGGACATGTTGTTGATGTATACTGTGCTGCATGGGCAGCTGCTTCACAGCCTTGTTGAACACCAAAACCGAGCTGAGTTGGTTTCAACATTGAGGCAGCATCTTGACTCACCCTTCGTACTGCAGCCTTGGCAACTAGGCGCCGAAGGGTGTTGCCCACTGCAATGGGCCTGATTCCTCCATCCTTTTCCGGAGGGCACACAGTGAGGCACCAAAGAAAAGGGATCTAATGGCCTGTGGGACACTACCAGCCAGGCACCCATTGGAAAATTTGGTGAGTTCAGACAACAATCTCTCAGAGACCTCACCAAGACCTGGATTGAGCATTTGTTTTAAGTGTTGTGGCCTTAAACCAGTGAAACCTCCTGCTGAGCCCTGTGGGAAAGACATAGCAGCTTTATACACATCGGCGTCCCGTAAGGTTAAATGTTCTTCCCCTGCTGGAATGTCAAGGGGGCCAATGTTGATACTGGGAGCCCTGGGTGGATGTTTGTCCTTGCCGTGCCGATTAGGTAAAACTGGTCAATTAGCAAGAACTCATCTAAAAGTAAGTCCTTTTTAAAATTTTCTCTTATACGTTTAAAGATATATTTTTTTCATTTATGTTAATGTAAGAATTTATAATTTTGTACCAAGAGAAACTTTGAAAACCTACCTAACCTTATTACAACAAGCGCAATTTAATTTAGCCTAACCCAACTAAATATATTTTAGATACGTTAACATTAATTTAATAATAAACAAACACAATGAAATATATTTTTTTCGTTATGTTCAGAATGATTTTGGTGAAATTATTGCATACACAAATTTTCGCTTGTCTTATATAGCAAGAAGAGCGTTGCTATTTAATCCAAAATCACAAGTTTTACCTAATCGGCACGACATATATATATGTCGTGCCAAAACATTATAAGAAAAAAAATAGAGTATTCACTTTTTGCTTTTTCCAGGTAGTCTCTGGTTGGCATTATTGGTGAGCGTTGGAGCACTAAGTTTGATCCTGTGGTCGTTGCATGGGGCTTGGAGGAAGATGACAGGAATGCATGGAGTGAACCTCAGCACTACAATTTTGTACAGCTGGGGAACTCTTCTAAAGCAGTCACCCTGCGACCTTTCCTTCAGTAATTCAAGAAGGGTATGTCTTTTCTCTGCCAGATTTAAATTTTCTAAACACCTTGTATACCTAGATGTATTTCGGATGATGAGTGATCCGAGAAAGATATCTCTGTATTGTATAAGCCTGACTCTGTACGTCAATGAGAGAGAGAAATTAATAGTGCTGAGTGAGGCATAAATTTATAATGCGGTTAAATAATAATACTGGAGATTTCATGAAATCAGAGAGGTATTTACAAGTTTTCACATGCTCTCTAACACCCCAATTTATTAAAAAAGCGAACCGGGTCATCAACAACCCCAAAATAATTGTGGCCTTTTCTAAGAAACTTCTGCTTTGAAACCAAGCTGAAAAGGAATTATCTCGTTATTTTAAAGAGATCAGCTTTCTAAAATACACAAGAACATTAAATTTATTTCCACCTAGATTTTTCCATAATCAACTAATCTTCGTTGAAGGCTGAAGCTATTTAGATGAGGAACTTTCAAATTATTACATGAAACCAAGTAGGCAACCATTTCCTGTTTGTGTTCTGTCAAAAAAAAAGGATATTGCAACCAATACTGACCAAAATCAAACTTTTCTTTAAGGAAGATTGACCACCATATAAGCTTTAAGTAAGCAAATAAATATTCACTTTCGCAATTAAGAAAATTTTGAGTACACAGCTTACATTTTTTTACAGTGGTCCTCAAGGCACACAGATGTAATGTACACAAAAATGTACACTATGTAGATTTAATCTAGGATAACCTGATAGCCAGACACTGACGTATTTCTGATCAGAAGAAACGTTATTCAGTTATACTCGTATCACATAATCCATTTTATTATTAAAATTAAAAAATATTCAACCTAAAATCAAGGCGAAACTTCTTTTGAGAAAAGTTAATTACAACTAAATGTTTAAAACTGACTAGTGCAGTAGGGCCCCGCTTTAAAGCGGTACCTGGAACCTAACCTGCTGGTTCTTTCAGGTGTACAAAGTAAGATTAGGGACAAGATAGGCCCACTTAAGAATTGCTCAGGTCAGATCATGACAGTGAAAAGGATGTGTGAAATTTTCAATACTTACTTCCTCTCAGTTTTTACTGAGGAAGATATTAGCGAAATTCTAGATGTAACAATGTTCCTACTGAAATTTAAGAAATAGTACATTACACTTAAAGGGTATGGTCATTGAAATTTAATATACCATAGACTCAAAAAAAGTATGGAAGAATATAGTCGCTCTAGGAATGAGTGAATAAATTCATCGCTGCATCCTCGTCTCCAATCATCTATTCCCCCTACCCTTGTACGCAATAAACAGCATTTAATGTATCACAAATGCTGCTGAAACCTTACAGGAAATTAATTGAACGCAACTAATCAGTGTTGGTCGAAAGTATTATGACTGACAACCTTGACGTCATGGAAATGACATCCACAATGCTGAAGTATGGAAGTAACTTTTGATACATCCTATTAATACCTTTAGTTAAATGAAATATTTTTTAATCAATGGTCTTGCTAATATTTTATACGTTTACATCTTTCCAGTTACTATCAAAAGAAGTGTTTGAGAATCCGCGCATTATTCAATAATATTATTAATATTATTATTATTATTATTATTATTATTATTATTATTATT